>JAAAKQ030485087.1:6874-21986 GCA_010016005.3 Zanna intricata
ACCTTTGTAGTATTTAAATGCAAGAAATAAATTATGAATACATTCATTTCTGACAGTTTAATGTCTGTAGAAAAATGCATTTATACATAAGTACCAAGAATAATAATGGATAAATTAAACTATACTTCCTCTTTTGTTCCATGTAGATTTCAATAACTTCACTTATGATCACTTAAAACAGTAGTAAAAATATAGTATTATTATTATTTACATTAATAAAAATTAATATTTGCATTAATGTTGCCCACTAATAAATGAAGTAAAAAAATTTTCTAATATTCTAATAATGGTAATTTAAGATATTTTTACAAGTAAAATAATAAGCTAGGGCATTTTTCAATGTTATTGTGAAAATTATATATTTTTTAAATTCGATAACTTGAGAAAAAATTTTTTTTTAAATCAATAAAAATTTTATAATGTATTATCAACTCTCTGAGGCAATAATATGTTGCAAGAACCTTTTACAAATACAGATCCATCTATATTCACTTTTCATATGAATTCAGTTATCATTACTAACAATTTTACAATTAAAGTAGATTTTAACATAACTCTCATGAACAGTTAGTAACTTGTGGAGTTTATAAATGTGATAATTTCAAAATTTTACAAGAATTTGCTAGTTCAAAACAATTCCTATTTCTTGTGTTGCTAAGACAATAATTTCTCTGCTTGTTCACTCAAAAAAAATAAACTCCAGGAATGGTGAAGGATTCACATAATATTACATATCTTTATTAATTTCTTTGAAAACTGAAAACCTTATCTTTGAAGATAAGTCTTTAAATCACTCTACGATGAAATAAAGATGATGTTACATTAACTAAATCCCAATGACGAAGAAGTGATAACATGTGCATTCAAATCCAATCATAATATATTTTCATTGGTCTCAAATTAAGAAAATGATACTTATCATTTTTTTTTTTTAATTTTAAAATAAAAAATTACAAATATAAAAAAAAAATTATATTAATAAAATCCAGAGCAAAAATAAACAAATCACAATAGAATTAAAACCTAGCAATAATCAGCTGATTTTTAAAATAGTGGTGCACAGAAATCCTAATGGATTTAAACAGAACAAAAGTGATTCTTCTGATTTCAAAAGATTCTTCTCTTGCCAAGATACATCAAGGATTTGCAATTTATATTTCAAGAAGTTAATTTACTTTACTCTTAAACTTAAAAGTAAGAGGAAAAGAGTAATGCACACATTCTTTGTTCATCAAGTAAATTAGTATGCACTATTCATTTATCAAATACTGTCTGTACCTTCAGTCAAATGAGTTTATAGTGAAAATAGAGAATCGAATAGACGATAAATTAAGAGTGATTTCTAATATTATATGAAATTGTTAAGATAATCATAGAAATGAAGTGTTGTTACATACACTCTCATATAGTTATTTGGTTAGCTTTGACGGTATACAGGACTTAATCTTCTATTTACTACTTTTAATTATTTCAACATGATCAACGTTAACTAAGAATAAAATGTTGATTTAGTACATTGACTTAGTTACTACAACACCCTTATTTACATAATCACAAATTGTGATAAACTATCTAATCGTAAAATCTAATTTCATAAACCCAGTTTATTTAAATTCTTATCAGTGTTTAACTTACCGATCCAACGCGTGGGTCATTCATGGTGAATATTGCAATATTAACAATTTACATAAATATAAACATGAAGTCTAGGTTAATCCAAAACAAGAAGATAGCAATCAAGTCAGCTGACTGAAAGCACGAGTTGTAACGTCACTCTTAATTTCAGATGGTTTTTTAAACAGCTATTATGGATGCTTATTTACAAACATGTATTTACTAACATATCGCACATTGCGTTATTAACAGCAGATTACGATACAATAATTAAACAATTAGTACTTAGTAAAATAAGTAATTTCCATTGCTGGATTTCGTCAGTGAGATAATTGATATTTTAGTTTTATATAAAATCGCATTACCTAAATTTGAATTCAGAAGAAATGTATTTTTTTATGGGATATTTCCATTATTACTCCAGTTATAATTTTGAAAGAAGTTATTATTATTATTATTATTGATAATTTAATTTCATATTTAATTTTAAAACCTTTCATTTCAATTTCACAAGGTTGTAGAGACGTAAATGGAAAATTACTGAGCAGTAAACGGGGGTTTAAGAAACTGAGATACTGCAGTAGTGTTTCAACAATAAGACAAAGTTTAAAAAAGAAAGTCACGTTTTAGAATAGATAATTATAAAAATTTGTTTTAATGTACTTCATACTTCGTAAACCTTCATAGATTAAGATTAGTATACAGTTTTAAAATCCGTACTCCCGCAGATGCCGAGTAACGAACATGTTTAACTCCGTTTTAGCGTTATTTTTTACCGGGTACCGCAACTGTGAATGTTGGTTGGTATTCGTTTGCCGCCAATCAGAAATTGGGGCAGTGTTGTAATAGTGCTTTCACTCTTTTAACAGGGTACAATACCTATATCGTCTAATAATGCCTTCAATATTTAATCATGATAATAATGCGTGTTGGGGAATTCGCAGAACATCATATAATATATTCAATGAACCTACAAATTTTGATGTTACTTCTCAGAAAAATGTGTGCTCGAATACAACTGTTTGTCCAGAGTTAAATCGAGTTAACAATTTTCATGGATCTTCTAACGGTTATTATGGATATCATCTTCAAACAAGTGTGGAAAATAATGATGATAATTGTGCAATGGACACAAGCAATGGGTTTACCTCAGAAGTCGCTACTAATCGGTTAGAACTGAATAGGAATGGGTTTAGTGTTTCTGGTGTTCGTCCTCAAAATACTGTAGGTGATGAATTTTGGAGACGTAAAAGAAGTTATTCTAGTGATCTACAAGATTCAAATAAAAGATTAAGGAAAGAAGGTATGAAACTTCAGTCTCATGTTTATAATAATCGGGTAGATTAGAGTAAACGTATGCGTGCCGGTTTTTATACGTATTTAAATTGCAGAGATGTTAATGTATTGTTGTTACCTTGCTGAAATTAGTCATTAAGGTGAATATTTTTGTTCAATTTAATTGATAATGGATAAGTGGCTCTGTTTTTCATTTTTCTCTTTTAAATTCATCCTTTGCTTTTGAAGTTGCAAAATTTGCATATTTTTTCTCTATTTAATTTTTCAATTTTACAATTTATGTAATTAGAACTGTTTGGTAATTTTTCATCATTGATTATGGAGTTTTAACCGTTTTGATAATTTTTATTTTTGCACCAGTTTCAAAAGATTTGAATCACTAACTTTCATTAAATATATGTATTATCAACTCAAGCGATTTTTTTTCATCAGTTAATAAGAGCTAACAAAAAGTCTACCAAATTAACAAAATACTCATACAAATGCTGATCAATTTTGCTATTGATGCTAGAACTTGTCTACATATAAAAAAGGTTATTTATATCTTATTTCATTGAGAAAATGTAATGATTTTTTAATTATCTTCCAGAATGAGATGTGTTAGTAGCATGGATGTAGTCAATAAGCTGTAAGCCCTTTGCTAATTTATCTTTCTAGCTTTAAGCCACTACTTAAGATAATCTTTTACACCTTCAAAAATATGTACAAGCAGTAAGAGTATTCATATCTTTTTGATTAGAAGTATGACATTTCTTCATCTTTTATTCTGGCATAAGACATTACTACATTGAGTATTACCCTATTGTGTAATTGAAGCAATAGATAGCATTCCATAATCCAACCTGTTGTGTTTCATTCTATCATTAATAGAAAATTGTAAAAAATAATAGTGAAAAATTTTTAAGTAGATGACTTATTTATTAAAGAATATACAAAATACAATGCTGAATTAATAAATTTAAAACTTCCTTACTGATTGTAAATAAAATGATTGACATTGGTAAAGTAATAATTAAATAAACAATACTTACAAAACAATTTGAAAGACTACATTTACCTGTGTTTAAAAAATAAAACCTACAATACAGTTATTTTATAATTTGTTTTAGACAATCCAGCTTGAAAGTTACTTTAGTAAACAACTAAAACTTTTAGGAGGCGTGCGATTTTAAAAACTATTATGCACGGTTTTTTTTACCACTTGTTTCTATTTTGTAAACGTAGGTTTTTTTTTATGTCTATTGTAACTACTGGATTTTCCCTTTTACCACTTATCTTCTGATAACTGAAACAGTGAACTGTTGTTAACAACTGAAATGGCCATTTAGTTGTAATTTTTTTTTTTATATGAGTTTATATACATATAATAATTGTTAAGCATAGCTGTTTCATTATAATTGTAATAATAATTGTTTTATTAAAGTAATATTTGCAGGATAACAAAGAAATATATATGTATATATACTTATGCATACATAAATAAACACATTCTTTGCCTCATGATTGTCAGAATAGTTGGAAAACTGCAACTTTCATAATTAACATAACAAAAAATAATGAGATGTACAATATCTTCATAATTAGTAAAGAAAAAAGATATTGTAAAAGTAACAGGAAGTTAATAAATAATTATTATAAAATATGAAACCAACAATAACATCTAATTGGTAAAAAATAATAACACAAAAATAACCATATATTGTAAATAAATTAGCAGAATGTGATTGATACAAAAGTTGCTTACTGAAATACAAATATACAATGTGTTTGCTATTAAAAATAATCTAAAGTAAAAAAAAAATTATCAAAATTAATATGAAATTTGTACAGCTGCACTATTCTTCATTGTGGGTCAGGTTCAACTAAGCCTCTCCTCTTCCCTCCGTTCTAATTTATTTACAAATCTCTTCCCATAAAAGTGTAAGTGATCATGTCATCCAACCACTTTTTGTGAGGTTGTTGTGTAGGCCTTTCTTCCTCTTTTTTTCTTTTCTCACTGTCCTACCAGCATCCATTCTTTTTGCCATTCCTTTAATATATACAATATTTAATATTTCTTTTTATTCCAAAAATATGTGTGTAAGACCTATTTCAAAGTATAATAAAATTCCATGTCAAACTATTTCTGCCTAACTTCTGAACCATTGCTAGTTTTTTCTTATAAATTTATATAATATTATTTCATTATTATGAGTTTTGTAAACTCCAGTTTCCTTGCCCAAATACTTTCATTCATTTGTTTTCTGTATTTACCCTTACATTCCTTTTCTACCTTCACTTTAATTTTAGAAGAAATTGTATTATTATTTTAAGCATAAGTATTTACAAATTGATATCTCATGCTTATTGGGAAATTATCGGAAAATCTTTCTTTATTATAAAAACAATCTGTATGGCAAAAATTTGACATCACCAGACCATAAATAAATTTATCACTGACTAGTCTTGTGACTGATAAATATTATTTCACCAGTGGAAATGTCCTTTAATTTAACTACTTAATATTGTCGCACTACAATCTCCGAACATGATTAATACGCCTTTGACCCATTTATTTAGATTAAGCTATTATTCTTAGAATCTAAATGATTGTATTAGATAATTATAGTTCATTAGTACTTCTTCAGTTATTATCTGCTTAGATATCAACCTGCACTTAAAATCTAGTAAAAGGAAATTTTTTTACCTCCGGAATCACTATTAGGTTATACATCAGAGGATGAGATAAATGATTTGTAGTGTGTGTGAAAATACCATGCCTGATCAGGATTTGAACCAGGGACCTCTGGATAAAAGGCTGAAACTCTACCACTTGCACCAAGTAAACAGAATTTTTTTTTTTTTGAGGGTGAACAACGCTGAAGCGTTATTATTGCCTGGAATAAAAGGAAATGCTCACTTCTATATTCTGTCAATAAATGACACAGCTTTCACAATCCGAGGGCCATGTGTTATATTTCAGATAAATCAGCATAGTATAGATACCGTGGGAGTTGACTACCATTCTTAAAACATAGTCCAGTGCCCACTCTAGTGGTTACATCACCCTGGACAAAAAGACAAATTGCTGCCCTTTAAAAATAAATATTTTTTTTTTTTTCTTTTTAAGTAAAGGTACATATTTTTAATAAAAATCAAATCATTTTATTTAAATTTTAATGAAAGCATATATTTAAAAAGAATATATAACATTGATAATTAAGCAGTAAAAACAGTAGAAATTAATTAAAATATCTGTACGTAGCCACAAATTGTTAACCAAATAAATGTACATTTTTAAATGCTATTAAAAATGAGTTTTATTGCACAAAAAATTAATATGCCATTATTTTGAAAATAAAACAAGATAGCATTAACTACAATAAAATCACAAAAAACTTTTTCTTATTTTCAGTTCTGCAAACTTTTTTAATACATCTTTTAAATTTACTTAACAGCAATATCATGCTCAATCAGAATGACCAAACCATTAAGTCGATTTTGTGTAGTCGAATGTAAAAATTTTTAAATTAATTTTAACTTAGAGAAACAACTTTCGCCACTCGCTACAGTTATTGGTATTGTTAACAATATTCTTAAAGCAATAGTAAGATTTGGGGCAAGATTTAACTTTGTAAATAAGCTCAGTGCATTGCTTATGCTTTCTTTTTGCCCACAAGCGCAGATACTACTGAAATTTCCCCTGCTAATTCTAGACCATTTATATCAACTGAATCCCCAAATCAGTTAAAATATTTTTAAATTCTTCCAGTGTTTTAGTAGCATTTCTTTGGACATGGTATTTAAATCGTATATATTATGTAAGAATTGAAATCAATTACTATGATTACTAAGTTATTCAAATCTAGCATCTGGTGCAGTTAGTGCTTGATCAGTTGTAAAATTAAAAAAAATTATTTTATATTGTTCTTCTGGATCCTAGGAGGGGGGGGTCCCCATCTCTGTTTGTTATGAAAAGTTTCTTTTTTTTCCTAACATGGTGTAGTGTTATTGTTGATCCAAAATTAGCCTCCTCATCAATTTTGGTAGCAAGTTTTTTTCCATCAATAATAGTTATACCAAAGGATAATCCAATCATAAAAAATATTTTACTGCTTTGTAAAAGATAATCTGCAGAGGCTAGATCAAAACCTTTTGTTTGCATCAACTTGCTTATTGGTTAATAGTAGTATTTTATGCCAAATAACTAATGAACAGAAAAATTTAAATTGTTTATTACAATTTAATAAATCCGAGGCCTCATTTCTTATTAAATTATCAATTTCTTGCTTTTCATAACTGCTTAGCAAGGCGTTGTATGCATCTCCGAAATGGAATCTCAGGCTTTAAGGCCTCTATCCTACTCTCCCATCTAGTGTCACTGAATGGTTTCAAAGTTAACCTTGAACATGTTTTTAAAATATTGCCCATTGAAAAGTAGATGCCAAAGAAATAAATTTTTTGAACCATGTTGAAGAAATTAGCAGTTTCCATGGATGCTTCTGCCATATCTATCATTAAAAACAAGATTGAGAGAGTGGCTACTACATAGAACATAGAATGCTTCCAAATTATATTGTTTAATTCTAGATTGTGCTCCTGCTGTATTGCCTCTCATATTGGACCCGTTGTCATATCCCTGCCCTCTGATATCCTGTAAATTTAAACCAAGTCATTAAGTTCTTCAATTATAATATCAGACATTTGTTTTCCTGTACATCTTTCAACTGGTAAGAAGCCAAAAAAGCTTTCATTAATTTTAATTTCAACATTAGTGTCAAATTTATTGATTGAAACATATCTGATTATAAGATTCATTTGCTCTACCTTACTAATGTCAGGAGTACAGTCTAAATTACGGAAAAATATTTGGATTTTTTTATTTCACCAATAACATTGATCAACAAAAAATTATATGTGTTCTTATCAGTATTTTTTACGCTAAATTTAAAAATTACATTATCATGTAAGGTTTTTGAGTGAGGAGTGATTTAAATGTTTTGGTTTTTTTAACCAATACAAAAAATATAAGCTCACCTAGAAGATGGAAGTGTCTGTTTTCTTGCCATATTTTCTTTTTTTTGTTGTATTCTATTTCAGGTTTATCTTTTTTAAGTTTCCAACAATAGCCTGCAAGCATATTTGGACTCCACTTTCTCTAATATAGTTTTTCTATAGTTGAAATGTCCTGATAGAACTGCTCTCCATGTTTGTCGCTCACTGCTCCAAGATTTTCTGGGAAGAAATCCAGGTGGGAATGCAAAAAATGAATTTTCAGTAACATATTGCACCACATCAGTCTTATGTGATGTTAAAAGATCATCTACTATTTCTTTGTAATTTTCTTCCTTATGATTTCCTAAAAAGTTTTTGCAGACATTCATGAATGATAGCAAGCAGATTTTTTGCCTTTATTCAATTGTTTATCAAAGTTATTAGCTTTTATCAGTTCCCGTATGTGTGGTCCTATGAATATTCCTTCTTTAATCTTAGCTATAATGATTCTGAGGAACTTATTTTTTAAATAAGTAAATCCTGACCCATTTCGATCCATAGCCTTGGCAAAGTTCTTCATAAGACCAGGTTTTATGTTTAGTGGAGGCAAGTACACTTTTTTTGGATCACTCAACGGTGCGTTTTCAACATTCTTTTCTTTAGGATTAAAACATACTCTCTTCAGCCATTTCTTTTTCACATAGTGATTACATCTGTCTCTACTGTCTCATTCACACAGAAAGCAGCAATACTTCGTGTAACCAAGCTGTAGTCCAAGTAGAAGTACAATAACTTTTAATCATTACAGATGTGCCATTCAAATTATTTATAGTTTATTTTGTTCAGTAACAATTCCATGCTTTCATAAGTTTCTTTCATTCTGGCAGCGTGGGCAAGTAATAGAGATGGAAATTTGTTTCCAGTGTGAAGTACAGCTCTCTTGCTATTCTTTGGAGAATCTATAAATAAACACCATTCCTCTATTTTATGTTCATGACCAAGGGCTTCCACAAGACAATCAATATTATTAAAGAAAATAACTTCATTTTCAAGAAAAAAACCAGTTTTCAAATTCATTTTGTCTATTTATAATTGCAATAACTTTTGTTTTGTGATGGAGGAGATTCCAACCTTTTAGTTTGGAGCCCAAAAGTTCAACTTGACTTTTAGAAAGATTCAAATCTTGAACAAGGTCATCAAGATGTTCCTGAGTAAGATTATGAGGTTAAGAAGTTGAAACTTGAAATGAAGGATTGCTAGTTAAATCATCATCACAGCTGTCATCATCAGATTTATTTTCTGTTTCATCATCACTTAGTATTATACTTTTCAGAAGGTTTTGGCACTGTCAGTTCATCACTGTGAGGAAAAGGTCTGATAGCAGACTATAAATTGGGGTATTTTATAGTGTGTTTTGATTTAGAATTGATGCCACAAACATTTGTCAAATAAAACTAACAGTCTGTGTAATGATCTCTTGATTCCCTCCAGATCATTGGTACAGCGAATTTCATGCATTGAGATCCTTAACCCATTTTGAAAGAAGAGTGACACAAATAATGCAACAATAATAAGGAGCCCAGGTCTTATCTTGTGGTCACCAACTTTATATCTGAAATAAGGTTCATAACACTTTTTAATGTATGGAGTAAATATGCACGATTAATTTCTTATTTTTAACATTAACTCGTCTCAAATGTAACAAAATGAGTTATTTTTTTTTACACAGTTTCTAGGCATTGTGCCACTTGATATTTTAAACACAAAAATTACTTAATTGTAAATTAACAAAGAAATGCACAACTGAATAAATTTAGAGACACATCTGAATGCTTACCAACCGAAATATGAGTGTCTGAAACTGGCAACTCTTATGATTAGCCATAGTTGTGACACATTTCTAAATCATCAGTCAGATGAGTCATTGTTATTCAAACATAATTACTGTACTTAGTTATGTCTAATCTGTAAAATTATCTATTCCAAATAACAATTCTATTTACTAAAACTTGTTTTGTATATTTTTCCTGAGATAGTGAGCTCTAGTTTCTTCTTTTTTTGGCACTATGAATGCTCTCTTCCATAATGGGATCAAATTCAGATAGCAACTAAACTATTTTTAAGAAATTACCATTACTATACTCAACTTGTCATATATCTTGAAAAGCCAGACCACTTTTATTGAGCATCTTAGTAATTGCTACAATTCTTAGAAGCACCTCGTTCTAATGGTTTGTTGCATTAATTATTCTTTGAGTGACCGCATCTATAGTTTTGTAACACTAAACCTCTATTTTTCTGTTTAGCCTCCGGAGCTACTGTAAGGTATTACTTCAGAGGATGATAAGTATGAATGTAAATGAACTGTAGTATATAGTCTTGTACAGCCTCAGGTCGACCACTCCTGAAAAGTGTGGTTAATTGAAACCCAACTACCAAAGAACACCGGTATCCACTATCTAGTATTCAAATCCGTATAAAAGTAAACTATCTTTACTCTAGGTTATAACACTAAATCTAAAGTAACACTTTAATCTTTGGTTCATTTTCATGCTCTTTTAAAGTTTCACCGAGGTGCTTCCAACTTTTAAAACCCTCCTTTGGAAGAGAACTAACTATACAGCTGAAAATTTTGCAACAGAAGCAATTAATGCAGTTTTGTAAAAGAGAGTACACTAGCCATTCTTATAAAACTTGCTCTACATTGTTTAAAATTGTGTATAATAATTTGAGCCAAAATGTCGACCTGTGTCATTGGAAAAAAATGTGAAATTATGCAATGGTTTAGGTGGACCTTATCTTACTAAAAAACTTCTTTCGGCGTCTCCTAAAATTCTTGTCTACAATGCTGAATCTGTACTCAAAATTTATAGAATGTTTTCTTTGGATGTCATGGTGGCAATTTTTTCAGTGCTTTCATCTGGTGATGATAGAGTCAGTGTAGATGTAGAGTGTAGTCAGTTACAATTGATTTAGAAACTTCATCCATTTGTTTGTCATCATCATTCTCTCACAATTCTATATGTTCTTTTATAACCAGACTTGTCGAATTCTCAGAGTTGTCATTTGTTTTGGTACAACTCTGGATATAATTTTTTAACCGCCAGCTTGTTTTTTTGCCTTTCGGCTTCCTTTTCCAGCTTTCTTCTTTTGTACTGAAACAGAAAGTTTTCTTTAACCATCAGACATTCTGAAATGTCTTTAGGCATGCTTATAACTCAAATATTGTAACTATAAAATAATTTAAAAATGAAAGATTTATCCTTGTTCTAAATAAGTTAAAACTGTAATTAAAATAACTTCAAAATTATATTCTGTCAATCAACATAAAAAGTATGCAGCACACAAAATATTTTTTTTTGTATCTTGTGAGCATAAAGAAAGTCTAGTGTTAATATATATGTATTTTGTAATAAATATTTCAGCAAATCATAAATAATCATTAAAAAAAATTTTATAATTTTTGATTATAAAAATCAGATTCTAGATTTTCGAGACTTTTATTCAGTTCAATTATTCAAATATATTATAAAATGTGTTTTATCGCAGCATTGAACTTAATAAATGTATTATATTATTGATTCAAATAATTATAATTCATAAAACAAAAATACAAATAATTATACTTGTAAAATACTTTCAAATTTGATACAATATTTTATTAATTTGATAAACAGCCGTTTTGGATAAATTAAATATTTGTTTTATTTAAAAACACTCATTATTTTGATTCAGTAATCGATTAATGATAAAATAATATCTAATCAAACTAAACAACAGTTTAATGATAGATGTACTTAACTTTTAAAAATTAAGAAATTGCACTGAAGTAAATTTTAGGAACTTTCACTTGTTATCACTACCCACATAATAACTACAGTAATGCTACTGTGTAATGAAATTGCTCATTTATAATTGAAGATAATAAGCAAGTCAAACATAAGTTAAAGCAACGCCTTGCTCGCGTGCTAATGCTATTCTGTTTAGAGAAGTATATGCATGTTCAGACAAGTTCAAGCAGTATCTTCTACATATTCTGCGTTAATTCAATAATAGTGTAAATATTTTCAGCTTTTAGACATAAAAAATATAAATACGCTACGTACTGTAACTCTTTAGCAAAAAAAATATCAATATGTGAAATTTTCTATTAATTGAGTATTCAACACATAAATATTTTTCTCACACTTACAGCCAAAATGGCACCCTGCACAAATGTTTGGGTTGCCTGCCCCTAGAGTAGGTGCTGACTAGTCCCTTAAACTACCAGAACTTAGGTATTATCATTTATTTTTCATGTTTTAATACCAATAACATAGCCCCACTTCCTCTCCCAAAATTAAATCTTGCTGGCACAGTTTCAGATTTTAAATTGAAATAAATAAAAATATTTTTGAATAATTTAATGTATCATCTGTTAAAGGTTTCAAAAAAATAATTTGTGTTTTTGAAGAAACAATTTTAATTCTAAATTGTTAATTTTATTTTTATCCACCTATATTTAGATGCCGAGGTGTCTTTTCTGCAATGAAAAATCAGCTGCTTTTGCCAACATTATGTTTTTATTTTTCTTCACAGGTTTTTGCCTTTTCTGTTAATCATTTTCTTGAAAATTTATTTTATCTATTTCCACATACTTTTTTTATAAATCTGAATGAGTTTATTGTCTGCCATTTACCGGAAGTCTATTGCCGCAATTGTAATTTTGACAAGAGTATATGAATAATTTTCCTAATATCTATTAAAATCTTATATTTTTCTTGCTTTTGCATTATAGTCCTGAGCTACTGATAAGTTTGCTTCTCTTTAATCTCATTCTGTAGTATTTTATTTTTATTAATAAACTCCTTTTTTACCTTTGTGTTTTTCTCTGATCAACTTGTTTTAGATTAACTATCTGGATTTTAAATAAAAATAAAACTGAAATTTAAAGAATTTTTTCCCCTTCAAAATGTGCCCTGACAGAGATAGCCTTTAATTTTTTTTTCTTAAATTGTCTTTTATTTATTATTTTATGTTAATTATTGATCATTAATTAAGTTAATTGAAATAATTTCCATATATGTATTTTTAATCATTAATTAAGACTTGAAACATTTTATATAAGCTCATATACATTTATATCTTTCTCTTATTTAAATTTTAATTTGCATATGCACATTAAAAACTGGTTAGTTCACCTTTGGTAACTGTAATACATATTTATGTTGTGTTTATGGTTTATGGTCAATTTGTACTTTACAAATTGTCATTGATGAATATTGAACAATTTTATAACAATAGATTTATCTTTCTTTTTAAGAACCAGAAAGATCTGTCACCATGGCTGATGCAGAGGTTCAGGAACAAAATAGCAGTACAAACACAGAGTCTTGCAACAGTGATCTACCAGTCTTCAGTTTATTCAGATGTACTATGAGTCATTATATGTAATATATTTTGTAATGTTAGTATAATTAATTTAAACAAGAATCTATCATACATGTTTTGTGAAAATATATTTCAATTTGTACTAAAAATATTACTTTTTACCCATAAAAGGGTAAAAAAATGTTCTCAGACAATATTTCTTTTTTATTTTTAATTATGTATTTGCTGTTTATGTAACAGGACATTGTAGTTTTTATTACAAACTGTTTCAGAGATACTTAAAATTTATTTTTTATTCACTGAGCAATACATTTTCATTTGTATTCGTTTGCTTTTTATAATTAATGATTGTTCCTAGTACAGTAACCACCGGATATTTCGATCACGTTTGTTTTTCCAATAATGATCGGAATGAGCGGCGATCATAATCAAAAATACGTACAGCTATCGGAAATACGCCTGTGCATATATCAAGATATACGCATGAGCATATTTCCGATAGCCGTGCGTATTTTCGCTGCAAGGGTAGTATCTATTTTACTTATTATTCTTTTTTATTTTCATAGTTTTATATATTTGTTTTATTGATTATATAGACAAGCACACATTTCAGGAAACTGTATTTTACTGTACATTACGTAAAAAGTCACTTATTTTTGTCTGTTTTGATCTACCATCAGTTGTCTTATTTAAGTGACTCCAGATTGTATAAATTTTTATATCCGTCGATTCCCGCACCGCATTCTTCTAGAGCTCTCCAGATATTTAATAAAGATTCTCGAACTTTCTTTTTAGTGATGGATCTCTTTCTGGTTCTTCATCTTCTCTTCATGGTCATCATTTTTCTCGTCTGTTTCTTGAAAATGTTGGGTGACAGACTAGTGCGATGTCTTCATCAGTCATAATTTCTCCTACTGGTACAGCAATATCAATTTCCACCCAGTTGTCAAATTCTTCCTCTGGCATATCTGAAGGCTTTTCGCATTTTGAGAACTGTTCATTTAGACCTATTTGTGGAGCACATTTTCCTAGTGGATTGAAACAATTGGAAATACAACTTGCAGGCACCGTATTCCAAGATTTTGCTTTCATATGTAATGCATCTAGCAAACTTATCTTTTTGGCTATTTCACTGGATGTCCCTTTCCCATCGTCAATTATGGTTTTTCTCATGTCAGTTCTGTAATAGGTTTTAAACGTTTTTATAATGCCCTGATCTAGTGGCTGGATTATGGACGTTGTATTTGTAGGCAAGAAGAAAAGCTGAATGTTTTTAAAAGTTAAGTTTGGATGTGCAGTGCAATTGTCCAAAATTAAAGTGATTTTTTTTTTTTTTTTTCCCTCCTGATTTTGGAGTTTTGAATCCCATTCACGTAAATAATTTTCAAATATTGACGCTGTTATCCACGCATTTTTGTTGCTTGTGTAGTCAACAGGTAGATTTTTCACTTTTTTGAAACATCTGGGTGCTTTACTTTTCCCAATCACCAAGGGTTTCAATGTATCCAACCCGGACATATTACATGTGAAAACTACCGTAATTCGGTCTTTCATCTTTTTACCGGCTGATGCAATTGAGGTTCTGAAAACCATGCACTGATCTGGTGTGGCCCTGTAGTACAGTCCAGTTTCATCCAAGTTATACATCATGTCTGGTGTGTAGGTTTCAGTTATTGTTTTCCAGGTGGTTCCTGCCCAATCCGTTGCCGCATTCAAATCGAAATCCTGTTTTTCGCCATGAAGTTTTTTGAAGACTATCCCATGTCTCTCCTTCCATCTCATTAGCCATCCATCTGTTGCAGTAAACGGTTCTGCTAAATCGTTAGCTTTCTGCATTAGAATGCTGCGATTAATAGGA
>JAAAKQ030485109.1:0-21983 GCA_010016005.3 Zanna intricata
TCTTCAGAGGATGAGATGAATGAATTGTAGCGTGTGTGAAAAATGCCATGCCTGACCGGGATTCGAACCCGGGAAAAGGTTCCATTAAAAAGGAAAACAATTTTAATAACAATACATAATGTATTTTCACAACGTTTACATGAAGTTTCAATAATTGTGTTTTCACGCTATAAAATTTAAATCATATGAGATCTAAAACCTTGTAAAAGCAAAAATCATAAAATTTACATGAAAAGATTTTGGAACGTGGTCTGATAGAGTACATTTTTTTGTACTGAAGGTAATGGTTTAGTAAATAAATATTATATGCGTAGAATGTAGATTATCGTTTGCTAAGATACAAGCCTTTTCTTTTTTTTTTTTCAATATTTCTTCAAGAGAAAAGAAACGAAATAGTTATTTAATAGGGTATTTGTTCATAATCAAATAAAACGCTTTCTTCATTAAAATCGATTTCAGCTATGGATACACCCAGAGAATATAAAAGTTCTTGCATAACTTTTTCTAAAAAAATCGTAACATCTAGCATAGGTAATATTCATTAATTTCCCGCCTCCGTGACACGAGTAGTTCGTCTCGGCCTTTCATCCGGAGTCCTGGGTTCGAATCCCGGTCAGACATTTTTCACACACGCTCTAATTCATTCATTTCATCCTCTGAAGATATACCTTAACGGTGATCCTGGAGGTTAAAAAAAAATTAATTATCAAGATCCTACAATCGGTTAAATTCCTATTAAGTTTCTATCGGTCAAGTTCCGATACAAAATAGAGTAATATGTTTTCCTATTTTGAAAATAAAGTTGGATAACTTTTTATTATTTTATAATGAAAGTAAAAGAAAAATATGTGATTGCTCGTATCATTCTGTCAGAAGGATTAATAAAGCCAATTTGTTAAATACAGCAAACTTTCATCCTCCCTAATTAATCTTGCCTTTCATTCTCTTCCGTTAATATATAAGTTCCTATTTACTATTTCTTTCCCTTGTAGTTCAGAGCACTTATGGTAACTTCAGAGCACTTATCTGTGACATAGGGTCACAGATGTGACTTCTGAAAATGCATTATCTGAAACAAAGTAGTCTGTGTATACTCGTAGTAGAAGTTCTCTGAAAAAAAAAAACAATTAATTTGGGTAAGAAAAGTTTAGTTAACTGAATAAAAAGCATGTTATTAAGTGAGTTGATTCTGAAAAATATTTTAACATTAATATGATATTTTTTTCTTAGTAAAAACAGCAATACAGTCGTAGTATTTACTGCAACATCATTTAAAATATCAGTATTAATATTAAATTTGAAACAATGGAAACAGGATAATGTTTTTGCATTTCAAACACTTTTTTCTTTATAACAAAATTTTCTGAATGTTAATAATTAAATTTTGATACTTTGTATGAAGTAAAGTAAAGAATTTTCATGCTTTATCAATTTTTCCAGTTTATGGTTTGAAATGAATCTATCAATTAGGTTTATCTTTATCCTTTTTGGTTTATCAATTAGCCTTTCATCCGGAGGTCCCGGGTTCGAATCCCGGTCAGGCATGGCATTTTCACACACGCTACGTATCATTCATCTTCATCCTCTGATGTAATACTTAACTGTGGTTCCGGATGGAAAAAAAAATTAGGTTTATTAGGTTTACTGTTTGAAAATCATTAAAAGGTAGAAAAAAAATTTTCAGATCAATTTTTATATGATATACTTCTTAAAGTTTCGACATTTAGTTTTGTTATATTCTCTATAATAATGTATTTGTGGTCCATTAAATAACCCTTCAGTAAAAAAACAAAAAAAAAAAAAAACATTTTAAACGTACAGTTTTATTTTTCAATAGCGGTTTAAAAAACAAGATGATTGCTATCGGTTAAAAAGCTCTTTGCCGCAAAGTTGTTGAATAGAAGATTGATAAAATGTGGATAATTAAATGGTTACTCTTATTATCTTTTCTTTTTCTTATTTTTTTTTTTGAATCATGTAAAATAATTATAATAATAAAATATTTGTTAAGAGTCATATTTATGCTTTTTCTTTAAAAAATATTACCGTAATTTTTTTTAAACATAAATTAATTTTGTAATGGTTAAGTTGAAAAATAAACATATATTAATTAGTTTTATTATTTTTTTTTATGATTATTACTCTGTTTATAATTTTATAAATTATCTTTATATTATCAGATAAGAATCTGGGATGTAACATAATAATATTATGTTTTCATTTGTTAATAACATTCCAGTTAGATAATATAAACAATATTTTCCAATTATTTATTTAATTTATTTTTGTACTTTTTTACTTTTATAAATTATTAATAAAATTTCTAAAAATTAAATATATATTACAAATAGATTAAAAATAACAACAAATATTAGATTTAATGATTTAACATAAAACAATTATACCAGATATTTAAAAATATTAACACTCATCCGTTGAAATACCAAGGCATTTTTTTTCTTTTAGGCTTGATATCGCCACGTACAAGCTTGAAGCTTGTATGTGGATATGGAAAATGGATTTTTTTTTTTGAAATGATGTTAAATGAATCTTGTAGAAACAATCAATTTTTTCAGATCCTTTTTCTTACTACACAGTAATAATTTTTCCATAAGCTTGTGATTTATTAGTTAAATTCCTGAAATTACATAAAAAGGATGTAGAGTAAATTATTTCAAATCTTACTACGGAAAATTGCAGATGGTTTTCAAAGCGGAATCATTGATCATATACATTTCTAAATAAGTATATTAAAATACAGATATTTATTAATAAATTGTGCCTTATTAATATTGTTTTATATCTAAAATCTGTTTGTATAATAATAAGGAGACTGAGTTAAATAGTTACAAAGAAAACCATTAGTATTTCTCTAGTGCTTATACTAAACTCTAATGCTTAGAGTTTTTCTAAAATGGTGGGCTGATTATACTTTTTTGGATTCTACTTGTAAAACAAAACAAATATATCCTTAGGAAAAATGGTAATTTCTCTTTCGTTCTCTCAGTGTCCGCCATTTTATTATTTTTATACAAAAATGTATATCTCAAGCTCGAATAGAGTAATCACATTAATATTTGATAAGCGTCTTGGTAATGAAGTTTTAAAATTAGTAAAAAAATCAGGACTTAAATACCTTCACAAAATGGCGGCCATGTTTATTTTTCAATCCATTTTATCTCTATAGATATTAGTTTTATAAAAATTTATGTTTTTCAAATAAATATTAAGCCTTTTATTTTCAACAAAACGACGTTTTATTTTTTAAAATCAATTTACAAATACTCGAGTTATGGCAGAAAATTGATGTAATTTTGTGTTATAATTATTTCGTCTACTATTGCGAGAAAATTATTACTTAATTTGATACTAATTTACAATATTAGAATTAACAAAAAATAAAAAAAAATTAATATTTAATCGAATTGAACGTGAGTTGGAGAACACGAAAGCAGACACAAAAGTACAATCAATTTTCTGCCATAACTCGAAGGTTATGGTAGAAAAGTTAACCAATTTTAAAAAATAAAATGTTTTGTTCAAAATAAAAGGCTTAATAAATTCATTTCAATTAATAAATTCAATTTGTATTTGGTAAGATTTTATATTACCAAATTCATTTTGATAAAATTAATATTTATGGAGATATAAGGATTAAAATATAAATGCGCCATTTTTTAATTTGTGAAGGTATTTAAGTCCTGATTTTTTGCTATTTTTAAAATTTTATTTCCAAGAGGGTTACCAAATATTAATGTGATTCTCAATCCGAAGCTGAGATATAAATTTTTATATAAAAATAACAAAATGGCAGACAGAGGGAGAACGAAGGAGAAAATTTCTATTTTTCCTAAGGATATTTTTTGTTCAGTTTTACAAGTAGAATCCGAAAAAGTAAAGCCAGCCTACCATTTTATAAACAATCTATTTATCAATGAATTTTGGTAGTGTAATTGTTAAGAGACATGTAGAATGTTTTAGGGTTATAGAGCTCACCGGGCTGATCTAGTGGTTAACGCGACATCGCAAATCAGCTGATTTCGAAGTCGAGAGTTCTATGGTTCAAATCCTAGTAAAAGTAGTTATTTTTACGGATTTGAGTACTAAATTCGTGGATACCAGTGTTCTTTGGTGGTTGGGTTTCAATTAACCACACTTCTCAGGAGTAGTGAACCTGAGATTGTACAAGACTACACTACATTCACATTCATACACATCATCCTCATTCATCCTCTGAAGTAATACCTTACGGTAGTTCCGGAGGCTAAACAGTAAAAAGCGAGAGTTATGGAAGTTTAAAACTTATAGGGTTATGGAAGTATAAAACTTATCGGTTCTCATGGTATCTAAGATTTTTGGAGTGTTTCTAAAATGGTGGGCTGATTATTCTTTTTTAGATTCTACTTGTAAAACAAAACAAATATATCCTTAGGAAAAATGGTAACTTCTCTTTCGTTCTCTCAGTGTCCGCCATTTTATTATTTTTATATAAAAATTTAAGTCTCAAGCTCGAATAGAGTAGTAGTTTTCTTTCATATATGGTTTTGAAAATTTAATTTCTTCGTGTAGTATGGAGTCGTAATTACTTCAAATTTGTATTTGAAGTCGATAAACGAGGAAACTTTTCAATGACTTATTTATTTTCATCTAAAATATAGAATTTAGCTTCTACACATCATACCGATATTTCAGAAACTAAATGAACAGTTATGAAATGAGGCACGTTGAAAATAGATTATTTTTACTCAACACTACTTGAAAATCTAAAAGAAGTACAACTTTAGAATAAGAGGAAACTTTTATCCCATTTCTTTAGTTGTGGAAGCCCTTATTATATTTAATAAGGAAAAGTTGCCGTTTCGTATTTCATTTCATGTGCTATTTACTTCCTTGTACTCGTACAAGGAAGTGTTATCGCGAAAATTTACTGTTTTTCAGATTTCAACGAAATTATCCATTTTAAACATCCCTGAATTCATTTTAGTTGTGTATCTTCCCTTTTGATTGCGATCGGCTTGACCAAAGGTATCCAAAAAAGCCCAAACCAAAAAAATTCAAATTTTGGACTTTTTCTTAACTGGTGTAATAACCCTTAAAAATAAGTGTTACTTATTTTCATTGATTCTAGAATTATTGCCAAATGAAATTTTAATTAATGAAATATATTCATCTTACAAGGAGAAGACATGACGGTTTGAATCAGACTTCTTTTTTTTTAACTTCTTTTTTAAATGTATTCATTTATTAATAATTATTAACCTGTGATTGTAAATTTTTTTTACAATAAATAATAATTCAATAATAGCAATTAAAAAAAAAAATCAGAAGTTATTTATGAAATAAAATTTTATATAATTTTAAAAATGTGTACATGTAATTTAACAGGCGTGCAAGGAAATCATGTGGCTAGTTTTCATAAATCATGCATACCTTTTAGTATTTTGTTAGTCTTCACCAAAAATCTCAGATATAATGATTTCAATTACTTAATACGGACGTTATTTATGACCGGTGCAAAAACCAATTCTGTGACAAATGTTATGAGCTAATTTAACAATATTGCAGTAATTTATTGATTATACAGTACAGGACAGGAAACCCTTTATTACATATCAGGAAATAAGATACACACTCAAAATAGTTCTATTTTTTTAATGAAATCAGACAATTTCAATAAATTTGATGAAGATTTTGTTCGTTTTATTACTCGAGTTTAATCTTCTAATAGACTCTTGTCGATTTTCAGAGTAATCTATCCTAATTTAAATGATATCCAAAGAGAAATTTAACTGAATCCAAAGACAAAAGTATATTAATACCCGGATAATTTAAATCCAGTTAAAAGTAAGTAGGCCATTTTTAATACCATTTAAAAAGTAAATACAGAAGCATGATTGAAAAACGAATCTTCGAATATATTAATCGCTTATCTGTCTATTGGGCCAGAATATAAAGTTTATGTAGTGATAAGTATTTCTCATTATCTTGTCTTTAGTTCGATTACCGGCAAGAAATGATACTACTTCAATCACCCTTTTCTGCTAAAAAAAAACTGTATTAGGTTCCAACCTGAAGTGATTCAAAAGCTAAGAAATAAACTTTTTTATTGCCGGTAAACTGCTAATAAATATTCTTCTGTATTATAGGACAGAATATCGTGTGAGGCGTGAGTAGTTGAATGAATGTAAAATTCGTTACTAGCCAATAATATCTATGTTAATAATTATACGTATAACATGCTTAACTACATAGTTTTACCATAAATTATGTATGTTTTTAAAATTTAGATTCATTTTAATAACTTTAGTTGTTTAATATGTTTGTTCTACTACATCGATTTTTATGATTTTAGTTTCATACCAAACCAAAAAATTCATTAACTAACCAGCTCTGTTTAATATTGAATTTTTAAAAATTTAGCATTTTACAACATCATATATTATTTAATTTAAATTTATGAATGAAATATAAATATAAATTATTTAGTTTAATGTCTTTAAAGCTCGTTTTGAATTAGTCATGGACACTTGAGTTAGATTCACATTTACCAAGTAGTTGTAATGACAAAAATTTGTATATTAGAGAAAATCTTTCTATAATTATTGATACAATCTGATTTAACCTTTATTCATTATTCTTTCTTTTAAGTTTATTTTTTACCATTAAAAATAAAATTTCCCATCTGGATATTAGAGGTGCCTGGTAAACCAAACGTTCATGGTTCTGTTATCAGCTATTCGGTAGGTTTTAACGCAATGATGTCGCACGCACTATTGACCTTGGTGGTAAATGATAAGTTTTTTTCTTTTAATTATTATATATATATATATAATTATTTACCATTTTTTTAAGTTTGTTTTTGAAATTGATCGTGGTAATCTGGAAGTTATAATTTTCCTTCTTTATAGCGTACATTTCAACCTACTAATTATATAACAACGTACAAGATAATCTTTTTTAAACTGTACACTTTTTTATTTCTGAAAGCACAAATATTTGATTTCTCTTAAGGAAATACCTTATATCTATTTCTTCTTACAGTTTTTTTTTTTTTTTTTTTTTTTTGTTATTTCTAACTTTATAAATTATAATGATTTTAAAATGTTTCAATCCAATTAACGTGGTAAGAAAATTTTAAAAATACAATGTTCAGTAATCAGTATATATATATATATAAATATTGTTTAAACCATCTTCAGAGCATTGTTACTACTCCCAAAACATAAGGATGTCCAAAACTGGTGATATGACAATCATATAAACCAGAGTTAATGAAAGCATAACGAAGCCACGCCGTAATAAAAGCTGCTGCTATTCTATCAAATAGTCACCTTATTAGGGTAGAGTAAGGATTTCCTTAAAAACATAAATTAGAAAAAAAAAATTCCTTAAAAGGATTTTAATGAAAGTTATTGTAGGTGTTTAATTGAAAAATAGCGAAAGAACTGAATTCTTAGATAAACATAACGTAAGAAATTATATAATGAATATATTTTCTAAAACAAAAGTATTAATATTTTATCGAATTTTAGTTTCATTTTAAACGACGTAAATGCAATTTTTGTATAAGAGGGGAGCTGATTTATAATAAAACAGAAAAATTTTCTACATGAAAATATCTTTTAAATTTAAGAAATAACATTTATCAGCGTTTTTTGTCTTTTTATCAGCTAAGTCTACATACATTTTGATAAATTTATTTTAAATAAAGAAAAATATGTGTGTGTGTGTGTGTGCGCGCGCGCGCGCGCGCGCGTGTGTGTATACTCGTGTATATATATATATATATATATCATTAACTATAACATATATCATGTATTAATAACTTGAGAAGACATTTTTTTTTTTTTATGTATATCAGGAAATAGAAAAAAGAGGTTTTTTCCAGGCTTTAATTTATACTTCCTATGCGAAGTAAAGGAAGTATTGTGACCGCGAAAAAGTTCAGTTCCAGATTTCAACGGAAATATCCATATTGATCATCCTGAATCCATTTTGACTAGTTTCGGCGTGACGTAGTATGTACGTATAACTAAAAAAATTATGTATGTATCTCACATAACTAAAACATTTTCAGCCGTAGAATGTTGAAATTTTGTATTTAGGATAGTTGTAATATCTAGTTGTGCATGTCCTCTTCTGTATTTCGATCGGTTTGATCAAAAGTATCCAAAAAATCCAAAATCCAAATTTTTGGATTTTGAACTATTTCTTAACTGAGTAATAAGCCCTCATTGAGAGTTTTTCAACGATGTACCATAAGTAGTGCTTATTTTCATTGGTTTCAGAGTTACAGCCAAATAAAATTGGAATTAATGAAATATTTGGATCTCACATGGGGAAGGCACATCGGTACGAATCAGACTTCATCTACTTTTTTTTTCATTCAATTATATTTATTTAATAACTACTAACCCATGATTATAAAAAAAAAGTGGTTTTTATTGATTCAGAAAGTTATATATGTATATACATGTGTACTTATATATGTATATGTGTAGAAAGAACTTCGGACTCAATTTTTAACCTAAAACATTTATATGCCTGTTATCTAAAAATTTAATTTACATGATTCATTTACATTCATAAGGATTAGGAATATATTTTAATAATATTATATCTTTGAGAAACAATATTAAAGTTTTAATTAAATTAAAAATAAATAGGATCCACCGGATTGGTTTATGGTAAACTCATCGTCGTAAATCAGCTGATTTCGAAGTCGAAGTTTCAGGTTTCTGATCCTAATAAAGGTACTTTTATTCGAATTTGAATATTAGATCGTGGATATCGGTGTTCTTTGGTGGTTGGGTTTCAATTAACTACACGTCTCAGAAATAGTCGATCTGAGCTTGCTCAAAATTATAAATTTACCGGTAGAATTACATTACACTGATAAATCGCTAATGATATTAATTATTGATGCGACTATAAATAAAAGTACAAAAAACTTCTTTTTTTTTTTAATAATAATATAAATTCAATTATTGTAATTTATATTTAAACGCAAAATCGCACATATTTTATCAAATTTAATTTATTCTATTTTCCTTATTTAAGTATAAAAATTAGATCTACAAGTTTATAAAACAATTTTTTTTTCTGAAATTCTAGAAGTTATACTAAAAAAACCGTATTATTAATCATGTATATATATATATATATATAAATGTATTAAATTTTTAATTAATTTATAATTATTTTATGTAAGTTAACGAAAAGTAAATTTAATCTATTAGCCTTTGTTAATAATTGTGTATATTATATATCGTTATTGATATACAGGATCACATTTACATTTCTTATTTTATATGATAGCGAGCTACCTGGTTTATAAAAAATATATATATAATCTATAATTAGTGAAGTATGAATGTTTATTAATTTATTTAAACATTAGTTCTTTTTACTTTGTTAGCTTAAACAAAAGAAGAAATACATACTTACTGTTAGTTACACAAGTACACGACATATGCGCTAACCCTGCGTCATAAGTTTATGAATATTTTATGTATAATTAACCGATCTACTCCGTGTACAAAAAAAAAGAGTGGTGAACTGTTATTTGCAGAAATAATTTATTACTTTACTCATATTAGAAAACTACCTAAATAAGACAATTGTATAATTATCTAGAATTAATACTATAAAAGTTTTTTAATGTCGTTCACAATTGTTGAACTTTTATTTAAGTTAACAGAAAGCCTAGCCTGCTTTTACGCCTAATCTTTAATTCTTATTATTTTATTATTATTATTCTTTATAAATTTACATTTAATTAATACACTTTTAACTAATGAAAATGAGTAACGAATTATTTATATAAGTTTCTATTTAAAATTTCTTTTTATTATTTTTAAAACCGATAAAATTAAAAAAATTTGTTAATATTGCTTTGATACGTATTCAAAGAGTGTTATATTTAAATCCATTTAGAAAATTTTACCAAGACTTGGTCAGGTTCAGCTTTTTTCCCACTATAAATTTAACACACATATTCTCTTCAAGAAATTACATTGTTAAATAAATAAAAATATTAATTAAAAAAACAGCATCTGTTGAATTAGGATTCTAAAGGTTCTCGGGAAATCATATATAAAGTAGAATACCTAGAGCAGAAGAAACATAAGAAAAAAATTATGGCCTATCTCCAAATAATTTTTTAAAAATCAAGGAACAAATGGAAATGCTCAGTATTATTCATATAGCTAACTTAAAGTAAAATAAAAAATATAAAAAATATGCGAGGAAGTTTTATTAGAGAAGTAAGGTAGCTTATAATATTAATTTCAATAAGGAAAACGATTATTGATGTATAATATCAATAAGAAAAAACTTCTTTTAAATGAAAAAGTTAAAAGCTGACAAAAAATAGTACATACTTTCCGTAACATGACAATAATTAATTAGTAGCCGTTGAAGTAAAGGAAAAAATTATAATAATCGGGTAGCAACTGGACCATGGCCTAGAACGTTGAAGAATTTTAATCCATTCCTAAGTTATTATCAGTTAAACGCAATTCTTTATCTTGTCTTTCCATTTCAATTATTAACATTTTATTCCATATAAATTATATTTATAACTAGATGTTGGATAAAGATAAAAAGTGATAGATTAATTTATTTTAAAACTAGTAACGAAACAGAAATCATTGTTATGAGTAGACATTTTCATTTGCACAGCTTAGAATATTTAATTGTACCTCATAGAAACGAGTAAAGAATAACGCCTCAAAACAGTGCCAAAAAAATAAAAATGAGTTAAGTTTCTGAATAATAATTTTAAAAAAATAATGGGCTGAATAAACGTTTAATTAATCCTAATCGGAGTAGAAAGAATTACAGTTAAATTGGATGTTATTTAATAAATATTTTTATTATTACAAGACGCTCCATCATGTAAACACTAAACGCCAGCCCTCATCTACGATTATGTGAGGGTTATCGTCCGTAAGTTGAATTTTACGTTATTTTAATGTTAAATGTGATTTAAGTGAATTTATTAACTAGAAAATATGCTTCTAAATTTCAATGTTCTGTTATATTTCTGTAAAATTGTGTTTACAATTAATGTTTTAATAATTTATTCAGGTTACTTCTTTTTTTACAAGTTATACTGTAATATTAATGACATTATTCAATGGATGACATGAGTTAGTGGAACCCGTAATGAATGATCTCCTCTTTAGAAACATTGATGTGATAATAGCAAGAACTGTTTCGTCCAAAAATAAATCGATTTTTGGAAGTTTTACCTTCTTTTTTTAATTTTATTCATTTGTTTATGCAAAAAAGTTGGCTTTCTACCTGTAAACGTCTCAGTAAAAGCCGTACACGTACGAAGAAATTTTATAAACGAAATAAATTGTTTTTTTTTTTTTTGGCAATAAAGACTTCCATGTCTTGTTTAGAATATAATTCGACTGGAATAAAATTGGTAGTTCAGAAATTTAATTCTAAAAATTATAACAAGTTTGTGCTCTTTTCATGTTCTTTAAAACAACATAGTTAGCACACCCTGTCTTACCAAATTTATTTCACGTCTCCAATTAACTTAAATCAAGACTGAAGTCAAAAGGCTCAAGGCCAATGAACTTTGAATAATGTGATTAATCGGTACTATAATACTAAAATATTGTTTTGATTTCAAGGTTCGGTTACAATAAATATTAACAAAGTTCGCCTTGATTATAAAGTGGACCTTAGTTTTTTAAAGGCAAAACGTACAATAATAATGCACCTGAAATTTGAAGTAATACAATATTATAAATGATAAAATTAATTTCAAGAAAATTAGATAATTTTAAAATATATATATATATTGTTTTTTTAAGCTCCGGAACCACAGTTAATTATTACATCAGAGGATGAAGATGAATGATGTGTAGCGTTGTAGATGTATGAAAAAGCCATGCCTGACCGGGCTCGAACTCGGGTCCTCTAGATGAAAGGCCGAGACACTACCACTAGCGCCACGGAGGCCGACTATATACATACATACTTATATATATGCTCTTATTTATTTTCTATATGATTAGGAAAAATTTTATTAAAAAATAAATAATTTTAAATCGTGATAATTAGCAAATTTTGAAACAGAAAATTCATTAATTATAAAAATAAAATTTTGTTGATTTTGTTTTTAATTCCTTATACGAACTACAAGGAACGTACAAGTAAGTATGTACGTACATGGGAAGTACAAGTACGTATTTATCCCTCATAGTTAAAAAAATGATTAGCCGTAGAATATTAAAATTTTGAATTGTATAATCTAATTGTGCGCCTTTCCTTTTGATTACAATTGACTGAACCAAAAGAGTCCAAAAAAGCCCAAAATCATAAAACAACTTTTCCCCTAACTGCAGTAATAAGCCTTCATTGAGAGCTTTTCAGCGATATATCATAAGTGGTACTTATTTTCATTGGTACCAGAATTTTAGCTAAATAAAATTTTAATTAATGAAATATTTGGATCTTACAAGGTAAGACACGTCAGTCAATTAAGACTTCATCTCCTTTTTTCTTTTTTTTTTTAATTTAAATATATTGATTTAGTAATAATTATTAACCCCTGATTGTAAAAAAAATGTTACCAATAAATAATAATTCAATAATAACAATAAAAAAAAGAAATATGAAAAAAAAAATCGGAAATTATTAGTGAAATAAAATTTTATGAACTTTTAAAAATGTGTATGTGTAATTTAATAGTCATTATTACAAATGTGTATATGTAATAGGTTGGTGAAACATCTGATTATCTGATACTAATTGAATTTATAATTTATAATTATATTATTTTTTGGATTTCTACAAGGAATTTATATAATGACCACATCAGATTCTTCTTTTTTAATATTTTTTTAAAATTATTATAACATTGGTTATTATTATAAAAATCTTATCATTTATTTAAATAATTCATAATTAATTATTTCAGGAAAAACTTATTTTTTGTTAATATTTATCTATTTAATTTTGTATATTTAGTTTGTAAATCTATTGAAAATAATTTCGCTTTTACCTGAAATAAACACCAGTAATACATAGTAATTTTAATTAGGTACAGTTGTAACAATTCAAAAATTATTGACTTTTTTTTATCCAATGAGTACGCGTATATTCCGTTTTCAATCATTTTGTATCTTGTACCTTAGTTTCAATAGGTTATTCAATTTTAATATTATTACTTATCAGAATTTTAAACCGAGTAAGAATTTTTAATAAAGATAACTAATATTATTTTGAATAAAATGCCTGTATTATCCATTATTTACTTGTATGATGATACTCTACGTTTTTTTAAAATTTAACTTTTACTGGAAATGTTTTCGTAAACAAAAACAAGAATACAACCTAAAAAAATTATAGAGTTATTTTAAAGGGTAAAAATATAAGTGCATTCACGCAGAAAGTCTAGTCTACAGGTCTTTTTTGATATAAATATAACCTTTGTTTTCTATTTGTTATTCAAAAGAGGTAACCTAATCTTACAAAAATGAAAACATATGCCACAACAGATATTATTCGTAATGTATAAAATAAAATTATAACATATTATAATATTTTTCTCTACAGCCTACACGCAATTTGCTAATCTAACAATAAACGTAATAATAAAAATTATTTTTTATTAGAATTATTAAATTATTAGTATTATTTTAAACATTTTCCTATGATTTTTTTTTTTTTTTACAATAAAAGTCACGTTTTATCATTTTTGGATGAAAAAATAGATTAATTGGGTATACGGTCCATCATCAATTTACAAGCAATTTGATGTTAAGCCGGCTAAATTTATTTGTACTACTGTCATTACGAAATTAGCTATACACAGTTTTTTGATACTATTAAATCTTAATAACTTCATAATTCGACCAAAATTTGATTTTATCTCGTTTTTGTTAGACCTATTTTTAATAAATTATAATTATTATAAATAAATACATCAACAGACTGTTGCGGTTTCTTGGTGATACTAGGATGAAGAACTTAATTTAGCGCTTTTGCTTACATGAAATACCTTATGGAAAACTGTGTGCTCAGTGAAAATAGTCTAGTGGCGATGTTCCAATATTTATTACCAATTTCTTATTCATGTTCCAGTTAGTTATCCAGTGTTTGGTGTTTATTGTCTACTTATTTATGATCACTTAGTTTTATTTAAGTCGCTAATGATCTTTATCATTGATGCAACTGTAAATAAACGATGAAAAAAATATATATATTCTCCAAATCAGTCGAACAAACACTGATTGTCTTCAATTTAATGTAAAACAAAAAGTTATTTTTTCTAAAATTTGTAAAACATTTTTTAAATACTTATTTTTTTAACATTTATCGTATGAGTTCAAATAAAACTTTAGAAATCAGCCAGTGATCATTCTGGAATAATGAAATTACTATCCAAGCTGAAACCATAAAAAGTAATACCATGATAAAATTAATTATCCTTGGATTCCAATTATGAAAATTTATTAACATTTTTACACTAACATTCGAAATTTTAAGTTGCTCAAATTTTTCTTGGAACACGTCCCTCGCTGGAGAATTTGTTTACTGACAATAATTTATCATTCGTTCTCAAAAATAAAGATGTAAAATTAGATTATTTTAAGTAATCGATTGTTTAATATTATAGTAAACAAAAATAATTCATTCTAAGATTAAATAATTTACCAACTTAATTATTTTTTCTAACAATTAAAATTATAACTAACATAAAAGTTTGTTTCACTGTGCATGTTTTACTGCCATTCAAATTTTTCTCACTCCTAACTGCCTTAAAAAAAGATTGAATGCATTCAAATGTAGCGTACAATACAAATATATAATAAAACTTAATTGATTGTTGATATTTAAATTATAAATTGTAAATATTATTATTAAAAACCGTACATAAAAAGAAAGTCAATGCGTAGCTATTGAAATAGTAATAATATTGAAATAATGCGTAGCATAGAAATTGGCAGTCAAAGAATGAAGCATTATTCAAGAGTATTTTACACGTGACATCTAAAATAGCAATCCTTAATATATTAAGATAAATTAATGTAATTTTATTATGCTTAAATCTTTTAACACTTATCCAAATTATAAATGTAACGTTACTCGTAGTAATTAGAATGCCATATATTTTCTTTAAAATTTAAATCTTGTATAGAGATAATTAATCATATGATATTAATTGTAATTAATTACAATTAATATGAGATTTAAATGACCGGTAAATACGTTCAATTATTTAAAAGTCTTTTCTTTATTGTTTTTAAATATTACAATAATAATAATCATCCGAAGTTTAAATCCTAAACAAATCCTATTTAAAAATCATCAAATTATTTGCTTTTACTATTTATATTTGTGTGTATTTTGAGGATATACCGAAATTATTATTGATTCGTAATAATTTTTTTCAGTCCTAATATATTATTTAAAAAGGGTACTTTTTATTCGGAGTAAATGTTATCAGAGTGTAAAACATGTGTATAAATTTTTATTTTTATAATAGTAAAAATGAAATGATAAGATCACCTTTCCAGTGACAATAGGCCTACCTTATCTTAAATATTAAATAATCTTTAAAAAAAATAATGGAATTTAAAAAAATAATAATACCTAACGATGAAAAAGTAATATATTTCAATTTTATTTAACAAAAGTTATATTAAAAATACAGTAACTACACAAATATATAAATTTTGGGTATTTTTATTCTCCAATAGCTTTTCTTTGAACATCTTTAAAATATATTTATATTAATCTTTCTCTTAACATTATTAAAATTCTTTAAATGTAAATAATTTTTTCCGATACATTACAACAAAATTTATAAACAAACTACAAATTAATTATAACTATTCCTAAATATTTATTTTCATATTATAGAAAACTAAATATTAAGGTAAAATAAAAAGGTTAAAAATTAAAAAACATTTTGTAAACGCAGTAAGATTTAAAAATAAACAATTGCCGTCTAATAACATAGTTAACCTATTAAATATATTAACGCGCTTAGTGGACAACATTTTATATGAAATAAACAATTATTTCGGATTTATATATACTAAAAAGAAATCTAAATGAAATGCGCATGCCATAACGGCTACTATAGGTTATGTGAGACTTCGTTAAAAACAAAAAAAGAAATTATACATACAAATGTTTTTGCGGTAAATAATCTTTATTTATTTATTTCGAAATTTAAATGTCATATTGAAAGAAGAAGGCGTTTATGAAACCCTTATAATTTACTTATACAGTAGATGACAGTCAAAAAAGAAAAAATACTTAAGGATTTATAACAAATTATAGATTTAAGTTTAGAGGTAAGAGGTACTTACCTCTTTATTTTACTTTAAGTGTAGAGGTAATTTGTGAGAGGTACTTACAACTTTTATTAACAGTCTTTTATTTTTTAAGATTATTTATTCGTTTATTTTTTTTAATGATGTTCAGATTGACTTATGATTATAAATAAATAATATCAATCAAAATATGATTGATGTTTACTGAATGATTTTTATATTTGTAATTTTTGTTTCTGACAATTCATAGATTAACAGAATTACAGCCTTATTTATCATTAAAAAGAATTACTGTTAAATATCTATGATAAATTAATATAGTCTTCTGTATATTAAAAGTTCTTTTCCAATTATTGTAGAACAATAATCATGTTCTTTTCTATTTGTCTTCTGAACAAAACAGGGATTTGTTAATACATTTAATACATCGATATTTATTTTCTCTTATTTTTTTTTTGGTTTAGAAAAAAGATTCTTTCCTAACCCCCCGATTACAGTTCCGGTAAGGAAGTTATTGATCTAATGATTATGCAATAAAATTAATTAATATGAACTGTTGCACAGTACTTACCAGAAATCTTTGACAGTTTTAAAACGCGAGCTGTATCGGTTGACGCGACACTGGTACAATGCGATATTGAAAAATTCTCTAAAAACCGATTATTCCCCCTCCACTAAAAAAAAAAAAAATAAGGGTACAGAAGCGACCGGCAGTCAAGCCCAGTGAGGACCACACGGCGGAATGGTCACTCGGTTTGAGCTTCCAGTGAATGCTTGCTGTAACTCGATGAGAGGAGAAGGCGAGGTAGGCTTCCTCTTCCACTTTCCCACTTCTTTACCGATTTAACCCCACCACAATAATACCTCCCTCACCCTCTCTATTATGTGTTGTGAGGCCGTCCCCCCTTGCCATCCCATTAGAAATTCATACTCGGCTTGTACGCCTTCATACATGCGGTAAACTTAAACCGCTAATTTTGAAAACAAGCACGACTATTACTGTTTAATAAATAATTGAACTCTTTTCTTTAACGTTCGCTTGTGTAAGGGTTCACTTTTTTTAATCCGACCATTAAATTCTTTTTTTTTCACTTGAATTTTTTATTCTTGCATGTTCTGACTGAATTTTAAACTTAAATAGTACGTTTTTAATAAAATTGACTGTTTCAAGGTAAAATATTTGTTAAATTATATTTTAGTAGACTATGTTATTAAATCGATAATATAAATAATAATAATACAGAAATTCATACAAATTGCTATCAAAATTAAAAAAAAAAATAAATAACACCATGAAACAAGTTGACCTCTGAACACCTAGGTCTAATAATATTATGTTATGTATCTCTATTTTAATGAAACAGGTATTAAAAGTCACCTCAAATATCCAACTGCCAAGTGATATCGGGTTTAAAATGATTTAAAAAAAAAAATGGCCGACAATCCAACATTTTTATAACAGGAAATAAAGAGCTAAAGAAAAGCGTGAAAGACGGATTAAAATATTTTATTGATAGTTATGTATCAGTATTAGATTTTTAAAATATAATAAAATTTAAAATATTTACATTATTTATTAATCGGAGGAATCGTAAAAATATCAGCAAAAAAATTAATTAAAAGAGTGTACATTGAAACACCCCCTAATAAATTATCTTGTATGAAAATTAGTATTAGTCAAAGAGTTTTGAACTTTCATCAAAAAAAAAAATCATCAAACTCATAGACTACGTTTATAGTGTCAATAAAAAGAATAAAATATCGCTCCTTCAAAGCAGTTGTTTAAAAATTATATTCTAATAAACGTTTTTATTTATTTTTTTTTACCAAAATTTATTCATAGTTATTTCAAGGCAAGAGAGGACCTCCTCTTTAAGAAATTATATTACTTTCGTTATTCTTTGGAGTTAAATAATTTATTCAATTCTGTTCATTAGAATGTGTTTACATAATTTAAAAATTAAATTAAAATTAAAAAAATAATAATGCTTATTATTATTAAACTCATTCAAACAATTTACTTTTTATCTTTTTTTAAATTAAAAACTAGAAACAATTTAATTTAGTTTCTTTTTTTAAACAATTCAATTTCAAAAAATGAAAATTTAAAGAAAAATTATTACTTTTTTATTTTTTAAATTGTTTCTCACTTTACATTTCTTTGTTGGTTTAATTTTTACATAAAATTTGAGTAAAACTAAAAATCCGTTGCCTGTTTAAAAAACTACTGGAAATAAACATAGATGGTAAGAAACATTGATCTTCATAAATAAGGAATACAGAGAAACTGTTAAGTGACTGATAACGAAAAGTTAGGCTATCCGATTTTTCGGTAAAAAATACGTGTTATTTTCATTCACATGGTGGAAGTGGGTTAAAATTTTTTTTTCTTTTCGTTTTGAGGTATGAGAAGTAAGAAAATAAAATTCACTTAAATTGGATTTTCCTTTTATATACTCGTGTGTATATATATATCCACACACACACGCAATCGCACATACGTAGGCCTACATATACATATTTTTATAGGCCTACGGGCTATATATATCTTATATATATATATATATATATATATATATATATATAGGCCTACGTATGAAATTATGTGACTCCAAAATCTTCAAAACTACTAGATCAGTTACACTGAAATTTCGATATATTGTCAAAGTCTATCTTAAACTGTGCATATAAAAATGTTATGAAGATTGGTTTTAGTCGTTCTTGAGTTTCGTTCAATTTAAGTTCGAAAAAATTTGAGTGGGAGTAATCAAAATAAAATAACAAAATGTCGGTCATCTTACGCAGATTTGCGTAACAGTTTTTTTTTTTTTTTTTTTTTTTTTTTTTTTTAATAAACTTGAGTTTTCGGGTGAAAATAGTTTTAATACTAAAATCATATCAAGTATTACCAGAGTGATCTTTTGGCTATCATTTCATTGTAAAGATCGTAACATTGTATCATTACATGGTAAATACTATGTTGTCAAAAAAAAAATCAAACCATTAATGAAACAATGTAATTTTTCTTTAAAATTTGTATGGAAAAAGTTACAAAGAAGACAACTTGAGGAGTTTTCTCTAGATATTTTTAAAAATCATAGAAATTAGTCCATTTGTGAAAATATTTAAATGTTAGTACATTTTCTAAAAATCATGAATGAAATATAATAAAACAAATACGAACAGGTTGATAATTGAAAATTTTCCACATTTAGTGTTGTCGGTTAAAAATTACTTAAGCAATGAAAATTAATTTCGGTATTGGATTTATTTTTTACATCACATTCGTTTGCTTAAAATTTAGTAATTAATTTTTTTTTTTTTTTTGAAATAATTTAGACATAAATCAAGTTTTTGCAAAACCTTGTATTTAATTCGGATTTTTTTTATTCCACATTCAAAAATTTCTTTCAAATTTATTCCAATCATGGATATTATTTTAAACACAAGAATTATAAGAGCAACAAAAATTTTAACCTTTTCAGTTATAAGATGGTTAAATTTCTATTGCTATACACAGGATTTCCCAGAAAAAAAATGTAGAATAAAATCCTGGTATATCTTCTTAGAAAAAGTGTCGATAAAGAAATAATATTTCATAATCGGTTCCGTAGTTTCTGAATTAATTGCGTTTCTACAGTTAATCGGAATCATTTTAAACCTGTTACAAAAACACATGCACGTTTAACCCTTGTTTTAAAACATAATTTATATTTTATTTTAAAACAATACTGAATGATAATTTATGTAATTTTTCTTTTCTTTTTCATATTCGTAGAGCCGGTGACTGTAAAAATGACAATGAACAATTACATTTAACTATAGTCATTTGTTTAAAGAAAAGTTGTTGTATGTGTAATTGTTTTACTATTATTTAAAATACTAGGAATTTATTCAAACGCAAATTAATATTTTTTAATTTATCTGTTTTACAGGTTACCTTAGCTAGAAAAATTAAATCACATTGTGTAATTGGTATTTTTCAAAACTGGTAAAACAATTTAGACAGTTTTGCATCTAGTCAATGCATATACACTTAAATATTCAAGCTGTTCAATAGACAGCTTTGTATTTAGACCGTGAACGTAGTACTTCGGACTAGCTAGTACGATACTCTATTAAAAGACAATATCATGTAATTAATATTTAACTTATGAAACTCCTTCCAAAGATGTTTAACTTTGTTGAACTACTGTAATATTAATTACATTTAAGTTAGCAACGACCGTTAAAATTTATTGTTAGTTTACGTAGTTTTATATTCATGGTGCTGCTCCTTCAGATGTTTCCAGTGTTATGAAAAGATTAAAATTGTAAGAAGAAGCAGTTTAAGATCTTCCTAAATGCATTTTAAGAATAAAACTCAGATTCCATTCATAGTGTATATTTTTAACCAACTGAAGAAGAGAACTTCACAATCCATTCCGTATGACTTTTTTTTTATCTAAGTTCAAACGTTAATTTTCCGCAAACAGATAGATTTCAATTTTTATTTTTAATTTCAAGTTCCTTTGACAGTCCCGGTGTAAGAATTTTACAAAGAATTAAATTGCTAACGAAAAACTGAATTATCTTCAGTACAATTTAAAATATTTTTTACCTTCTTCTACTTAGTGTATGATCATTATAAGGTAATTCTTTGTAATCTAACTGATAATCAATTTATTATAAAGCGAAACTTCAAGACAATTAGTTGAAAAACTCATAAAAAAAGTAGTACACTACAATATTACTGCATTCCAGATAGTTGTAACTCAGGATTTTTATCAGATATTTATATTGACTCTCCTTATTGCTTATACTATTTTAATCAAGAAAAAGATTTCTTGACATTTACTTTGGTTTTCAGCGGTATTTTTTACTTTAATGGCCAGCAGGTTTTGTTAGGCTTGATCAATGATCAAATTTTAAATAAAATAAAACTAGCCAATGTAAAATAAAATAAATTTTATAAAAATATGTAAAACAAAGTTAAAAAAAAAATACTCTCTGCAGTATTTCTTAAAATATTGGCTTTTTGAAGTTGACATCAAATTAAACTCTTTATAATTGTATGTTATTTATCTGCCTCCGAGTTTTCAAAGGTAAAGATTAAAGAATAATTGAAAATTATAATTTTTAGTGCGATCTCTTAATTGTAATTTTTTTTTCTTAAATTTAATCTGTTGTTGGAATAATTTAACTTTTATAAATCCCGCATTTTTCACACACGCTACAATTCATTCATCTCATCCTCTGAAGAAATACTTAACTGTGGTTCGGGAGGTTAAACAAAAACAAAAAAAAAAAAAACTTTCATAAATAAAAAAAAAAAAGAAGCAAATGATAGCCGTAAAAAATAGCACGAATTCTTAAGAATTTAAAAAAAAGGATTAATAAACGGAATTAATAATAATTACTTTTCATTAATCAATTAACTAAATTTATTATCCTGCTTTCTTATGTAATTTTTGTGTCTATCTTCCAAAAAGTACAAAAAAAAAATGTCTTAATGAACATTCTCGATACTAAATTTTGAATATCGCGTCTGTAACACAAAATTTAGAACATTCTTTTCTTATAAAAAATAGAAGAATATCACTAGACTTACAATTAGTTTTATACGGATTTGAATACTAGATTGTGGATACCGATGTTCTTTGGTGGTTGGGTTTCAATTAACCATACTTCTCA
>JAAAKQ030485120.1:1512-19122 GCA_010016005.3 Zanna intricata
CCAAGGAGATCGACGATTAGTGAATCAATTAGGAAATTGATAAAATACATAAAGTCTTTTAATGAATACGAAAGAGAGAGAGAGAGAGATATTTATGGCAGACACTTGAAGGGAGGAACTAAGTAGACTATGTGTTAAAACATCTAAGTTTACTTAATTTTGTGTTTTTAGTTCAAAGACTAGAGAGAGTAGATTGAGATGTATAAAACACATCGCTAAGGAATCAATATAAATTAATTACGCCGATATAAAAGATTATCAAAGAATAGAATGAATGGAAAGTAGCATTAAACCTGTCAAATGAGAGAGTACTACAATAAAAAATCTGATGTGGACCCTATATGATTTCCTTGAATGAAAATCTAAAATGAATACAATTCTAAATTATAATTTTCAATTAATATTAAGTAATCAGATGTTTCATAAAATCTATAACATATAAACTTTTTTAAAAGAATATAAAATTTTATTTCATTAATAACTTCTGATTTTTTTTCCACATTTTTTTTAATTGTCATTATTGAATTAATATTAACTGTAAAATGTTTTTTTTAAATTTTACAAAAAATGTACATTTTTATATTTTACGTAAATGTTTTTTACGGGTTAATTATTAATAAATCAATATATTTAAAAAATATATATATTTAATATATTGATTAAAAAATTATGTATATAAATATATTTAAAGAAGAAGTTAAAAAAATTTCTAAGGAGATGAAATCCGATTCCAACCAATGTGCCTTCCCTTTCAAGATGAAAATATTTCACCGATTAAAATTTTATTTGGCTATAACTCTGAAACCAATGAAAATAAGTTCCACATATGATATTCCGGTTGAAAAGCTCTAAATGAGGGGTATACTGCAGTTAAGAAAAAGTCCAAAATCCAAATTTTGTTTTTGGATTTTGGGCTTTTTTGGAAACTTTTGGTTCAGTCGATTGCAATCAAAAGGGGAGGTGCACAACTAGACGTTACAACAGTCCTAAATCCAACATTTCAACAATCTACAGCTAATCGTTTTTGAGTTATGCGAGATACGTACGTACGTACATACGTCACGCCGAAATTAGTCAAAATGGTTCAGGGATGATCAAAATTGATATTTTCATGGATTTATCTAAAACCGAAATTTTTTGTGATTACAATATTTCGTACAAGAATGTACTTAAGGAAATACTTCCTTTTACTTAAATGGAAAAAAAGAGGCAATAAATATATATTTAACTGTATAAATATTATATTTTTTCGCGATAAATCAGCCAGAATTAATCGGAGAGATATTCAGTAGCTATAAAATTTTTGTAATATTTTTTTTTAATCTAAAGTGATAAATAAAAAAGAGTACATAAGAACTACTTATGATTAAATCATTTTTTACTAGTGAATAACCCGAAGATTTTTATCTGAGCACAGAAGGATTATCTTATTATTTTTTGTAGAAATATTAACTATAAGTAAGTTTTAATATTCCCCAATGAAAAATAAAAAGCTTTTTGAGCTTGAATAGAAAGATGTAATAATTTACAAGAACAATTTATTTTATTAACATTATATTAATTGTTGCAAGAAAATTTCCTTTAACTGGTGATATAAATAATATTGTGTAACCGAATAGGGAGATTTATTCAACTAATTTTTTCTCCCTTGCAGGGTTATAGCGGGTCAAAGGGCAAGCACGAGTAGGTCACCAACTGACCCACCGAAGCTTTTTTATTTAGACCTTTACCTGAACCCAGCGCTAGCTATACTGGCCCCTTTTGTACCTGTCTGCAAATGCGGACAATGTAAGTAACCGTATTTATTAAATACTGGCAGTTGTAAATTACTCGTACTTCAACTGCGTAGCAGCCCAAGCGCGTAGAAGAAGACTGGTGTTCTTACATATTAGACCACAATTCTATAAATTTGTATTTGTTTAATTAGATTTTTCATAATAATTTAGGTAAATTTTGTTAATTTATGTAATTCTTGTAAATTTTTTTTTTATTAACTTTGATTTTTTTATTCTTTGTATTTATTTATTAATAAATTTATACTTTCAAAAAGGAATTTAGTGGTGAACTTTTTAAAATAAAATTACAAATTTCTACATTACCAGAATATTCTTAAAAACATGTTTTATTTTTTCATAAACTATACCTATCTTACCACTATAATTTTTTATCTAACATCCCATTTTATAAAATTATTATGATCTATTTGCATAATCTACCTGTTATATATCCATTAGTGAAAAGCGGCAGATTTAAAGTTTAAAAATAATTTAACTACAATTAGACATGTTTCATCATCGTGGATAAGTTATAACTTAAATATCTTGCTTTATAATAACAGTAAATAATTTGAGTGATCTTTTATTATTTTCCAATTAATTTTTTTTAACCTATAAATTTTTATTAATTTCTGAAAGCTATTTCTAGAAAAAAGTTGAAATAAGACTTAAGAAACGTTTTCTTCTAAACTACTAGTCTCCCTCACTCGATCTTTCAATTTATAGAATACGTTAAGGATAACGTGATTAAAAATAATCAAGCATAATTTTGATTTTTTCTGTTAAATAATTGAGTTATCACGTAAAACAATGATATTATAAGAAAGGTATGGAAAAATCATTAATAATTAAATCTTTTAAATTCAAAACTTGAATAAGGCAATAAGATTTAAGCAAATTATAAAAACTACAAACTATTCGAATAATTTAATAGTTGTTAAAGATAACAAAGATATACTGCTCTAAATTCTTCTGAAGTGTCATTTAACTCTTCAAAAAAAATCTTCATATTGCACAAAAACATGATATTTATTTATTTTTTATGTAATTTCCTTATATAGGATTCTTCCCCTATGTAAACTTTTAGTTTCATTACTAAATTTAAATAATTTAATTCATTTTTGAAAGTGATTTATAGAAATAAGATAAATGGAAAACTATGGTTTGCCAACTCTACTGATTCTACTATAATCAAATTTGGTAAATTTTTCATCGATCAAAATAGTGTAATTTTTTTTATTACCTTTTTTATTGTTTATCCTTACAAGAATTATATTTTCTTTTAAAATAATATGATTTTTATGTTATGAATCCAGTTTTCTAATTATATGTCTGTAAAGTAGTAGTCATCTTTAATAACAAAATAGTAACTTTTCTAATTTCTTATTTATATATATATATAAATTTTAAAATAATCATTTCAACATATTTATGAAATATTATTTATACTAATTACTTTTTCTTTATTAACATGCTCTTTTAGGAATTGATTTTTTTAAATGATGTATATCAATTTATGATTGTAAAGAGAAAGAAATTCTTTGAATACATCTGTGAATGCATTCAAACAATTTAAATAAGTTCTACTTTCAACACTCAAAGAAAAAAAGAATTGTTCGTACAAACATATTAAAAAAAAAGTGCTGTATTTAATACAGTTAAATAATTAATATATTAACATCAAATGTAAAAACAAGATTTAAATTATGTGGATTCAATTACCCGATCGTTTTATGGTTATCAGTTATTATCTGCGAGGAAATTACTGTTCATTATTTATAAAAATTTTTCAAAAACTTTTTAAAAATTGTACTTTAATTCTGATCATTTGAAGTTCATTTTGAACATTTTTTCTGAGAATATAAGTTTTCTCTGGACCATAGATTTAATCACACCTGTTGAAATATCTCTTAGGCCTTCTTTCTAAAATTTCAAGAAATTAATATTCTATGCAACTTTTTCTGAAATTTTATTGTCTGTAACATTTTTAATTGTGATCTGAGCAAATAAGTGTCGTAAAAATATTTTTTTATCTACAAAAAAAATTTTTATCTAGTGGGTTATTGTTTATGAGTGTTTTGCACTAAATTTAGACAGCTTAGATTGAAGAATATATACCTCGTTTACATCTTATTTTAAAATAAAAATTTGTAAAAAATGAATACAACTGCTTATAATTGCAAGCAACTGATTTTTAATATAGCCTTTAACAATTTTAATTTTTAATCAGCGTAAGATTGATACAGATGAAACACATTTTATTAATATATAATTTTTTTTTGTTAATTTACTTCATTGTTTTCAATAACATTTAATGCTTCTTAAGTTATCATCACTTATAATAAAAAGAAAGTTCTTGATTATGAGTTAAAAAAATAATAATGATTATCCATTTTCTTAAAATACAGTTGAGGTTTCAGTTTTATCAGCTTGTTTCGTCTTAACATACTTGTGTCAAGATTAATGTGATGTTGATATTCCTGTGGTTTTTCCACGCTACTAAGTTTATGCGTTAGTCATAAAGGCTCAGACCACACCCGGCCCTATTATCTCAAACATCTTGAATATATTGTCTTATTAAATAATAAATATTTTTAGCATCGTTTTCAATACTGAAAATTTTCAATCTACAAAAGAAAGGCTCAGCAAACAAACAAGTAATAAATTATTTATTCATTTTAAGTAATTAAATCTGAAAAATATATATTTCAGCAATAATTTAGTACTTACTATTTACAACAATTTAAGATTTTTCAAGTTTCTATTTCCTTTATGTAAAGATATTATTAAAAATGTCAGGCAATTAAATTTTTAAAGCATATTTGTTTTTTTATAATTAAAATATTAGATGACAAATAATTAGGAATCATTTTGGATAATATAAAAAAAAAATCAAAATTATAAAGTCATATACATATTGAATTATTAAAATAATGTTAATTTTACGTGAATCACAAAAAGGTTTTATATCTTAAACTAGCATCCGGCTTTGCGGCTCCACCCATGCTCTATTCATATAAAAATTAAAACACTGTAAGTAATTTTTTAGTACTATAGTTGGGCTGTTGCTCTCAGAGTTATCGCTATTCACAGCTTATCGGATAAAATAGATTAATTTGGGTGCAAAACAATTTTTCAGTAAAATAAAATTGCATAAAACATGATAAAATAGAACTAAAAGAATTATGGATAAAATATGTTTTATGTTCTGTCACCTCCGTTGATAACAAGATTATTTGGTGATTAGGATTTCCATTTTTGGGAAAAATGTTACATATAATTGGCCGTGGGAGAAACACTTTACACAAATCCACTCCAACGAAATTGAAAAATTTGATCTTGCGATTTATTAATAGCAGATCGGTTTGAAAATAGGAATTCGATGTAATTTTCTCCTGTCACTGACCCAGTAAATTGATATGTATAACTCTGATCTGTAATCTGGTATATAGATCGGAGGTTGACTAGACTAGTATACTAGATGGTGGTGTTCTTTGGTGGTTGGATTAACCAGACATCTAAGGAATAGTCGACCTGGGACTGTACAAGATTACACTTCACTTACATTTATATATATCATCCTCCCTCCATTCATCAACTGAAGTAATACCTTAGGGTTCCGGAATCTAAACAGAAAAGAAAGAAAGACTGGAGGTTTCGTAACATCATCAGAGAGAACTAACTTTGAATTTCGGTAATGAGGTGAAAATATTGTTTGTGATATAAGAAACTGTTACTAGTAATGGGCAGAAACATCAGTGCTTACAACTTTGTGAGTAAATAATATAATATTCCCGGAAATTACCATCATATTTTTCAAGAATATCTAATATTATTTATTTTTTCTGCGTTTATATTTCTTGGCGAAATTACTGCTCTTTATTACAACCAAAGAAATAATTTATTAAATAAATCTTAAATATAAAGATGGACTTCAGAAATCAAATAACTTACAGTACTAACAATCTTACCTAAAGTTTGATTGATAGTTATGTAATCATTATCATTTACTTAATTTCTATCACCAATTTTCGATTTATTCAAGGTTGAACCGATTTTGAGGCGACCGCATAAGTCTCTCTTTAATTCTAGCAGCCCTAGAAGTTCTTCTTTCTAACTGTAATTTCACTGACATATAAAAATATTAATATCGAATTAAAAGTTGAATCTACATCAATTATTTGGTTTCCTTACCCTGATGGAAATTATTAGGTCAGGATATAAAATCTAGCTTAATACAGAGAACTCCATCAGGATGAGTTCTCGCCGGTCGCCGTCGGATAAAAATTTAATGACATTAAATTTAGTAAAACACAGTATAACTTTTTGAAGAAATCGATATTGACCTAGACAATGAGATTACTTAGTAAAATAATTTCTAAGTTATTTATTTATACGGGTTTTTTATGTATGATCTAAGTAGTAAAGAGATTGGTTTGAACTGTGGTAATCATTTTGGGGATGGGAGTCATAAGAAAGATATAGTTAAAATTTCCTAGTAGTAGTTTTTGAAGTTATCGGAAATAACGAAAAATACATTTTCTCTTTATATAGTAGTGAAGTAATTTATGATTGAATTTAATGGAAAAAGATTTTGTAAGAAAAAAATTTTCGCAGTAATGAATGTAAAATAACGACATAAAATCTATGAAATTTAATGAAAATCACTGCAATATTTTGTGATCTTTTTTTTATACTTGACAAAAATAATCCATTCAAATCTTTATTATTATTCAAAATTTAGTCGGATATATATACAACCTTCTGCTGAGTTGCCGTTCGTCCCTGCTTGCGGGGATTGGCGGCGATGAGGACGCATGGGGACTCCTGAATCCTTGACGTGAAAACAAGACATACTCGAATACCCACTCATTCAAACAAAAAAAATGACTGAGTGAGAGGGTAAAAGTGGTGTGAGAAGAAGAAGAAGCAGAATGAATATGGAAGAAGAATGAACGTTAGAAGAAGAACAACAAAGAAGATTGGGCACTGTAAATCCACAGTTTGTGGTAAAGAGCCAGACCGGAGGGCGACGGGGTAATGGATAGCCTCTGCTGAGTCATCAATTGTCCAAGCTTGCTTGGATTGCTGGCGATGATGATGCACGGGGTTTCTGAATTCTCTGAACCCAAAGGCACCTCCCCGAGGCTGAGTAATGTTTAATTGTGGGTCCGGTCTAGGGAGGGAAGCATTGAGCGGTGAGGGTGGTTTAGTCGGTAGGAGGCCGTTCACTATACGCATTTAATTTTATCATCTTTGCGGAGCCTGCTTAGGCTGCTTAGTTCACTAGGCACGCTAGCTCAAGATAGTTAGTGTCCTTGGTTTAGAGTCTGACTCACCCCATGATGATGGCGCGTACTTAACGGTATTCCTTCGTAACTCATGAAAAAAAAAAAAGGTTTTGACATATATCACATTATTTTCAATAGATTAATTTTACTTATATTTTAAGTAACAGGTACGTTGGGAACCTCAAAATCAATGAACAGGTTAATAAAACTTTATCTACCTGTATTTCCTTCGTATTATGGGATTTTACGACTTGTGTCAAAGATAGAATATTTCATACCTCTTGTCTATCTAACATATAATATAATAATTTATTTCTTAGTATTCATCCCAAACTGCTTCTGTAACAACTTACCATTCAAGTGAATGATCAGGACGAGTTTTACTCTAGCAACACAAATATAAAGTCAATACTTTTCTTTTAATTTTGCGTAAAGATTTTTGTAATATTATAGGTACTAAATTTTGGATTTTATCATTTTTTCTTTATTAAATACAAACACTAATAATCTTCTTTTTCCGTATGTTTACATTTCTTTAATTAAACTTATTGTTACACAATTACTAATACCTTATTCGTACATTCTCAAATATTCCACAAAAAAAAGTACTACAGATGAACTAAATAAATTCCATTGATAAAATTTGATTGAAGTTTTTGATATACAAAAATTGAGTCCCTCTAGATCAGGGGGGATTCTCAATCTTTTAGCTCCACAATCAGCAAAAAGTAAAATATATATATAATGAATATTTCACTACCCCCAATTACAGACCCAATAAAATCTAGTAAAACAATTTAGCTTGATAGTGACAGGTATTAACAAGCATGTAGGAAGTGTACAAACTTGAGAATAAGCAGGTTCCAATTTGAAGTATACTTGCTCCTTTCAATTTGGCGTGCTTGTATAATATTCGCTGAGAAAGTGTCAGTTTCAAAATTGCATATTACATGTTTGAATGCATCGTGCTCTTAGCAGTATAAAATAGGGGTAAGGAATTATAGAAAGTAGCTTATTTTCGAATGCTAAGCGTGCGTCTGGTGCTTTTATTTATGTTTTAAAAGTTTTGTTTCAATCAAAGTATTAATACTTGTGGTTTCGGTTTTTTGATGTGTGGTCAAACAATGTGACTTTTTTTTTTCAAATTGATTCTTATGCAAATGGATAAATTTCTGAAAAAAAAAGAAGTGAGACATCTACATCCAACGTATTGAATAGTAAAAACAAAAGATTGTATAATGACAGTTATTTAAATTATGGTTTCACCTCTCTCTCTTTTTCTGTTTAACCTCCGGAACTACTGTACGGTATTACTTCAGAGGATGATATGTATGAATGTGAATGAAGTGTAGTTTTGTACACTTCATTCTCAGGTCGACTACTCCTGAGAAGTGTGGTTAATTAAAACCCAACCATCAAAGAACACTGGTATCCAAAATCTAGTATTCAAATCCGTATAAAAGTAACTACCTTTACTAGGATTTGAACCTTAGAACTCTCGACTTCGAAATCAGGTGATTTGCGATGTCGCGCTAACCACTAGACCAGCTCGGTGGGCTGTGGTTTCAACTAACTGGATGGAAAGCCACGGTACGTTATTTGTCTTCAAATTCTTTCCGACGAAAGAATGAATCCATCAAAATTAATTTGATGTTTGGAAATTAAACATCCGAAGAAAAAAATTTATCTTTTCCGTACAGAAGTTAGATGGCTATAAACCATCTGGAGAAAATTTTGTCAAACCGTGTTGTCAGAAATGCGAGATGAGTTAATAATATTTTTCCAGGATAAGCAGACACAATTCTCAATATTTTTACAGAATAATGAGCATGTGTTTCTGTTGGCTTACTTAGACGATGTAATTTCCCATTTAGACGACTTGAATTTAAATATATATGGACGTGATAAAAATATATTATGAATGACAATCTTCATGAAGCTTGACATCTGGAGTAATCATAAAAATATTGAAAATATTAATCCCTTTCGCACATCTTACATCTGTGAAAAGGATTTTTGATCTATGGTTACGCTACGAAACTAAATATAGGAACCGTCTACTATCACTTGAAAACAATTTGTTTTTGGGTGTTTCTAAATCTACGTATGGCGAAATATAAAAAAAAAACACAAACACAACCATCTCATCAATTTATTTTCATTACATTTGTACTTATAAATATAAGTAAAATATTAATGTTAATGTAACAAATGATTTTTTCTTATAAAATGATTTCATTATTGTTTACGTATAAAGTTGTAGACTAACTGCGCGATATTTCATATCACCACGACTCTCGTGGTGGGGATCGTGAACACCAGCTTGAGAAACGCTGCTCCAGATTAATATTCCTAAGGGGTTAGAATAAAGGACTTATAAACTAGTTATATTAGTAAATAAATATTAAATATCCTAATTTATATATTTTAACAGGGTAGATATAATATAATCAGTCTGAAGCACGAACACAACAAATAGGCATAAAAAATTAGTATCTGAAATAATTTTTTAAAAAATCTGATGTGGACACTACTTGACTTCCTTATACGCCTATTAATAAATTACATGTACACATTTAAAAAAAAATGAAAAGTACATAAAATTTTATTTCATTAATAACTTCTGATATTTTTTCATATATATACATATGTATATATATATATATATATATATATATGTGTAATATATACATGTTTTTAATAGCTATTTTTAAATTATTATTTATCATAAAACGTTTTTAAAAATAGATATTTATAATTATTAATAAATCAATATATTTAAATTAAAAAAAATCAAATTCAAACACTGATGTTTCTTCTCCTTGTAAGACCCAAATATTTCATTAATAAAAATTTTATTTGCCTATAATTCCGGAACCAATAAAAATATGTCTCATTTATGATGTATCATTGAAAATATTTCAATAAGATCCTACAATTTCAATTAAGAAAACATTAAAAATACCAAATGTTTTTGGATTTTTTTGGATACTTTTGGTTCAGTCGATTGTAATCAAAATGGGAGGTGCTCAACTAGATGTTACAAAAAACTTAAATCCAAAATTTCAATATTCTACGGCTAATCGGTTTTTAGTTATGCGCGATACATACAGACATCACGACGAAACTATTCAAAATGGATTCAGGGATGGTTAAAATGGATGTTTCCGTTGAAATCTGAAAATTGGTATTTTTCGCGTTTACAATACTTTGGTTTAGTTCCAAAAATATTTTTATTTTTTTTAATGTCGTTACTGTTATCTTTCTGTTATATATACACCATTATAGCAAAGTTAGAAAAAAATTGTTTTAATTAGAGAATGTATGTGTACTGAAAAAGTCAATAATTCTTCACCCACATACTAAACTTATAGAACTCTGGGGTAATTCTATAACTTGATCATTAATTTTTTTTTCTGTTTTATAATTAATATTTAACAGATCAATGCATCGTATTCATTTAGTGCTAAAGGCTTTCCTAATTTTTTAATAAAGCATTCGTATGGTTAAAAGGGCTTTCGTTTTAGAAGCTAAATACTTTTTTCTTTTAGATTTTGGGGGCATTGAATACTCTGGTCATTAGCCCCTTTCACAACAAAAAAATAAAGAAAGAGAATAACTTTCCCTTCCCAAAAAACAGAAAACCGGAAACATAGTCAATGACTAGTCTCACCAAGAAGAACATCTAAGAATAGATCTGTCGGTGGTTATTAAAATTCTGGAAACACAACATAACAAGGGAGTAAGAGGTCCTTGTTATTTTAAAAACTTTCTACCTACTTCTTGCGAAATGTGGTCAAAAACTCAAACCTTCTATGCGATTATACTTAAGTCGTACGTATCTTGCGTTTAATATATATGACAAGGGTGTAAAGGGCCCTTGCCATTTAGCATCACATAATAAATTAAAAATTGTAATTCAATATTACGTTAACAAATCACATTATTAATATATATTAAATATATCTTAAATTAAAAAAAACTACCTCTAATTATAATTCTTTTTAAAATAATGATTACAAGTCTTTCTTTCTTTCGTAAATTGTGGACGACCTCCTGCTGTCGGCATCAGATGACGCCGGCTCCGATGGCGCAGTCAAATGTACATCGCAGTCAAGACTGGATGTACTAATGATCAGAATCTTCGGAGCGTTCGAATGTCTCGCCCTGTCAGCTGTTGGCCTCTGCTCTTTCGGAGGCACCAGTTTTGTTTTTCTTAGAGCTTCCTTTTCTAAGGAATGTTATCTCTTGTTTAGAAGAGTTTTTCCACATGAACCTTGACTTCAGGTTCCTTCTGTTTTTGTAGCTCTATTTCCTTTGACTTTGAAGTTGTCAGAGATTCATTCTTTGGTTGTGTAGGATACTTTGGTCTGGCCACATCTGCTTTTGTTGGTAGCAATTTTGGACTACTGTCCCTTGTAGATAGAATCTTTAATTTTCTGTCTATTATCCTTTCAATTAGGAGTGCTAAGTCTAGCGCCAGTTCTGATGCCACGTCCTTGGGCTTGAAGGCGGCGGCAGGAGCAGCAGCAACCTGCGCATACGACGCGGCCATTGGCGTTCGGCCATGCACAATTTTCTTAGCTTTGAAAAACTCACTTTTTGGACAATCTTTAATTCCTGAATCGCTACTTCTTTATATTTCGGGCAGTTCCTTGACCTTGCCCTGCGGTCATTTGCGGTTGATACATGTGGGCGGATCTTTGCACGGTTCATCCGGATGGAGTGGATGCAGATCTGTTTCCTTGAACATCTAGCCGCTGTGTGTCCGAATTGTAGACATCCGAAACATCGCAGTGGTGTATGGACGAACGGATCTAATCTTTTAACAGAACATTTTTTTGGTAACGGGTTTAAATTTTTCTGTACAATTAGATCTGTTAAACGTTAGTACATGCAACGCGGAGGATAGAACTCCATTTCATCGAGTGTTCAATCGTCAACAAGCTACAACTCCCTGTCTATAGAGTTCCTGCACAATTAAATCTTCAGTGCTGTTAAGTAAGTCCCTGCACACTACTACTTCTTTGGAGGTGTTCAGTGTATCGTGTGGCACAACCTCGACATCGATAACTCCGATTTTCGTAGCTTTCATTAAACGTAAAGACTGCGTCTCATTGACAGTCTCAACAAATAATCCCGTCGTCGTCTTTCTAGTGTACTTGACTGGTCATCCAGCAGGTTCGGTGATGCCTCGAAGGGGCTAGTGTTAGAAAAATCTCCCTCCTTTTTCTTAATATTCAGAAACCTTAGAATAAGTCCGTCACACTTTTGTCGAAACTTCATTCGATTCCTCTTATCAATTACTATCACCTCTTTCTTATCGCTGAACTCTAAACTCTTCCTGCTCTTCGCTTCCGATGAAAGATTCTCTCCTGGACGAGGGGTTTTACGTGGACCCTCTGCCATGGAATTTGTGAATGTTGTATCCAACATCCAATTCCATTCAAGCTGCATATGATTAAAAATACGCCAGTCATGATGTCACAAGGTGCGGCCGGAGAGACGGTTGGGTGTGTTCCGGATCATATATCCTGCCTTGGCTTCTCCTAGTCAGTCGTCTTCTACAAATTTAACCCGGGCCAGGGGGCCAGGTACTGCCTGACCCACGATACCGATATCCCAGGGCTCGCACGTAGCAGTAAGGGTTCCGATACCCTTACCAATGGAACAATCCCTGCTAAGGGCGAAAGTGACTGACATACACTGGGCGGCGTAAGACTTCGGCAGAGCAAGCTCACAGCTGCCTACCCACAACCCGGCTTTACAACCGAGAAGTGGGATGGGCACTTCCCTTTCGCACTCCACCCAGCATTGGCAAACAGATCACGGTCATGATCCCTACACCCGCAGCAAGCAGCGAAACCAAGAAGCACAACTGCAACCAGTTCGGGACCCAATCCCGTACTCCACAGGGAGCTCCTGAGCAACACCATTTCCCCGTTAGCAGATTTAAGTAAAGGTATCACGGTACCATGTCGTTGCGTAGACGTGTGTGTAGGTCTTGTTGTAGGCGTTGTTGCACGGACGTGGGGTTGGGTTTGTCCGGGGCAAGCTAAATACTTAGACATTATTAAATATTACTTAGACGTTAGTAAATGTTGGTATTGTGAAGAAACAAGGTAAGGCTGCGAAAATTAAGATTGTCGGAGTTAATAGACAGCACAATTACAAGGAACGTAAAACTTCCAAACTGTATATTATCGTTAAAGGTTCACTTAAAATTATTATTAATTATAATTTATCCTTTCATTTAGTTTTATTTTTGCACGAAAAAATAAATAAATAATTTTAATATCATAAAAACCTGAAGTGTTTCAGGCTAAAGAATGAGGATTTCACTATTAAATTTTCAATAAATTAGACATATACCCAAGGAATTTCAAATTTATAAATTAATAACTATTATAAAACTTAAATAAACTTTATACACAAAAGGTAATCTCATAAATTAGCAGTAGCATTTTAATCAATTTTTATTATTGGATGAAGTCTGATGCACCATAATCTCAATTCATCTACAGAGAGTGTGAAATATAAAATCTATAACAAAAATTGACGGGTTTGAATTGACTATGAAAATACCCTGGAGTATAATAAAATCAAAGGGTAGGCAGAGGAAAGATGAATACCTCATCCATGATCCAAAACATATTTAAATTTATTACGTTATATGAGAGGGATTACCGCTTAGTAGAGAATCGATTATTTCCTCATAGTTCTAAGAAAATATTGAGAAAAAAATGGTGTTTCTTTTGAAAACTGATTCAAAAATAATCTTTTATCAAATATATTACATAAAAGTATAATTTAAAATATTGAGTAGTTGATATTTTATAAGATGTGAAATAATACATGAATTGAGATTTCGTATTGTTACATATACATGTATATTCAATCCATAATCTAAATCTGGGTTATAAAAACGTTTATTCAAATTGGCATCTCCGTGGCGGAGTAGTAGCGTCTCTGCCATTCATCCAGAGATCCTGGGTTCGAACCCAGTCAGACTTAGCATTTTTCATTCGCTAAAAATTTTTATTTTCTTATTTCAGTGTACAAGTTTGTTAAATTCTGTAGTGAATTTAATTTAGCAGTCAAATATTAAAGGATTGCTCCTTTAGTATCAAATTTAGAGATATTTTTTAAGTATTTTGTAATGACTTTTTCGGAGGTTCAATTCTATCAGCAATTTAAAAGGAATTTTATTAGCACCCAATTTTTTAACTAGGTTTTTATTTCTTTCTTTTATTTTCAACGTAATTTTTAATTGTGGATGACAAAGTTTGTTTGTTTATTTATGTCCGATCTTTTATTTCTCTACAAACGGATATATTTTTTTCATCTGTATATTGTTGTAAAGATTTAACACCGTGATCAAGTATTATAATATAAACAATTCTGAGAAAAAAAAAAAATGGTGTTTTTATTTCAATTTACTTGTTTTATTAATATATTTAAAAAAATATTCAACACATTAAACATAAAAATATTTGATATATTTTAATTTATTCGTGGAAAATAATATAAATTACTGCTTTGTATAATATTTAATACTTTTGAATTTAAGAAAAATTATCATTAAAAATAATTTATAAAAAATGTTTTACAGAATTTTGTGACGGTCGTGTAAAATTACCTACTTCTTTGTGGATTTTTATTCTATTATACGGGTGGAATATAAAATGAGATGTCTCTCAACTTTGCTGTTTGGGATTGTAAAAGAGCAAAACACTCTGGTTTCTATGGTTACTGTTATATTGATCCCAAGCTTTAGCTGTGTTGTGAAAAATGAGAAATGTCATCGTCGATATCACAGAAGCGAAAACTAACAGCACATATTTTACGACAATAATGATGACGATGTTGATAATAATAATAATAATAATTATGATGACGATGACGATGAAGATGATTACGATGTTAATGATGGTGGTGCATGTGTAACTGCAGAAGACCTAATGTTATAGTCTGCACACAATATGTAGTGCTAGAAAATATAAACTATCAATTACGCTGTGGTAATAATCTTCACTCGTCATCGTTAAAACTCCCCTATAAAAATTTTCACCTGTCTCTCTGCTCTGAGTTTCCTCCCAACAAAATCATCAAGTGATCATGAACGTAATTATTCTAATAATTATAAATTACATTGTTATCCGTAAATTCAATTTTTTTTAAATTTTAGTTTTAATTTTTATTATCGTTATACATTCATAATAAATAAATTTAAACACCGAATAAATAAACATACACCGAAAATAGTTTATTGAATGTAATTGTACTTGTATTTATGACCAAATTGATCAAAATTTAACCAAATGACCAAATTTATTGACCAATTTATCTTAATAAGGTTAAATAGAAAAATGAACAGAAAAGTTTTTAAAAACACACTTCCCTCAATTTGGTTGTTTTTCTTCCTTTTACAAAAATAAGAAAAGAAACTTATTCAAAATTTTAACAATTTTAAATTGAAAATTTTAAAATTCAACTTTTTTTTAAATGCACACGAAGTGTTTGAATATTATTATTTCAGTAACACATTTCTAAGCACAAATATTATTTTTTAGTTTATGTCCTAAATTTATTATAAAAAAAAATTTTTAACCTTAGTGATTTCACAGAAGATAATCTTCTCTCTTACCTTCTTTATTTTTCATTCTTACGAATGTGTTCGAGAATCCGTTTGAATTCAGACATCAGCTGAAATACAAGGGATTTATTAACAGCGTATGATAAATTATAATTCTGCAAGCTAAAAAATCAATAACTGAAATAAATAAATACAGTGACGATTGATTGCAAAAATCTATACTAGCTACATAAAAAAAAGAAAAAACAAATCGACGTTGCTAAAGGGAAAGTGAAATTAGTTGGATATCTTAGACATATCACTTGGTACTGTATTATTTACTAAATACCCTTTGATATGTTAATTTGATTTTTATAATCAAAAATATAAAGTACAAACTCTTGATAAGCACAAAGGGTAAAGTGCAAACCTTTGAAAATCTTTAAAAAGCGCAATTTAAAATTTGTACTGAATTTTTAAATCTCTTATTAGTCAAGTTGATTGATAAAGTTTTAATTAATATCTAATAATGTTGAATAAACTGTCCTTGACGTGATTACTTTCAAATCGATAGTTTTAAGGGTTATTAATTTGTTTCAACACATCAAAAGTTTGAGAGAATTCTAATTGCAACATCTAGTGTCTTAGTTTGTAAAAAGACGAAATTAACACTCAATTTTACCAAATTTTATTTTACGCTTCACTTAAAGATGTAAGTTGATTTTTTAAAATTAAAAAATAATAATTTTGAACAAAAATGAAGTAAAACTGGATTATTTACATAAAATAGCATGGGAATATAATAGAAATATGTTTATAATTTTATGGTTATTATTAAATGATTTATATAATATAAAAAGCGTCAAACTCATCAGCAAAGGTACAACAAATTAATATAATTATTTCAGTTGTTTTTTGTTCCTGTAAGCATAATATTTATTTATAGACTACAGCAGTATTATTTATTATAAAATTATATTATATGTTATCCGTTAGAAACAAATTAATCTCAAATTTTTGTTTGAGACAACTTTAATTTTACCTTACAAAATAATTTTTTACTAAAATCGTTAAAAATATTATACTTATAGAAATTTTTATTTAAATTTTTAAAAACCTAATTTTATTGCTCTTTTTTTGCAATAAATAGATCAGATATATTGATTGTTTTTTAATTTTTTCGATTAACGATGAGAGACAGTATTTTTTATCTTCATTTTTTTAGCACATTCTACATTTCGTTTTCGCTGATTGCAATTTATGAAAGATATTAATTTTTCATTTATAGAACTCTTGCATTTCGTATGGAAATTTACTGTTGAACTGCTTACAGAGGTAGGCACTTTATTTATTTATTCTTGGTTAACTGCTTCCTTATTTTTATGTTAAGATAAAATAATTGACAGATTATTTGAAATTAAAGACTTTAAATAATTACAAAAAACCAAAAAAAAAAAAAAAAAAAAAAAAATTAAACCAATTTTAAACAAAATGATAATACAAAAAAATGTATTAGTACAATTGATGTAAAAAATAAATCACAAATATTGATAAAATATATTTATAGAAATTTAAGAAAGCAAATTTTTGATAATGTAATAAAACATCGAGGTGTATGTATAATAAACATTAAAATGCTTGATAAAAGAGATGAATATCAATAAACCACCTTGTTTTCTTAAAAAAACAAAGTTACCTTTAAATTTTATGTGTTTATTAGAAGTAAAATTATTACTATTGACTTCTAAATTTTGTATTTGTGAGTTTAAAAATACACTGGTTTCCGAAAAAAATAACTTTATAAGAATAAAGTCATCTATTCACAGAAAAAAAAAAAAAATTAAACAGGTTACGGATCTGTTTTATCACGTAAACTGAAATAATATTCCAATCTACGAATAAAACCGAATGATTTCGTATCAATTTATAAATTTATGGCTATATATATATATATATATATATATATATA
>JAAAKQ030485131.1:4163-16594 GCA_010016005.3 Zanna intricata
TGTGTGTGTGTGTGTGTGTGTGTGTGTGTGTGTGTGTGTGTGTGTGTGTAGGTATTTCATTTTAATTCCTCCAGGTGATTTCTTGTAAACTACACACAATAAAAAAAAAAAAATTACCTAAATAAGTTACTCAGATTGTAGGGGGATATTCATGGTAACCTTGACTGTTATTTTAAGGTTAGCATTTATTTTCTTAAATTGAATGACCTACTTTTGACCAACTAATGAAAAGAGTGGAAAATTTTATGATCTTAGAATTATAAAAAACATATGATCTTAGAATTTTTTTGAAGATGATACAGTGTAATATTAATATTCCAGGCCATTAATCTTTCAAACTATGGGAAAGAATAAAAATCTTTGTAGAAGTTATGTGAATAGGATTGGGTCATCTGACCTTGAGGTCCCCTTTGGAGTTCATTCCAGTGTCATCAAGTTTTTTCAAATGTAATTACTTTTTTCAGTAGTTTCAATAGAAAGAGTGAAAAATGTCATGTTGACGTACTTGAATTTAGTCATAACATTTTATGATTGTTTTATTTTTTTTACAGCTTCTTTAAGTTCATGGTTAATCACACTAAGTTAATCACATCCAGTATCCGAATAATGCAATTTGCTGAATTTCAAAGACAGTACCAGATAGCAATCCTCTTCTCACAACTTAGAAATTAGGGACTGTAAATATCTGTAAGAATTCATCACTTGATATAATGGTTAATCTCATCTTTCATAATGTTTCCAAGGTCAAATGTATGACCATTAATTCCAATGTAAAATTTTCTGCTCTTTTCATTGATAGGAGTCAAAAATAGGTCATTTCATTTGAAAAAATGTGAGGTGTCCCCCTTCCAGTCTGAGTAATTTTTGTTTAGGTTATTTATTTATATTTTACGTTCTTTACAAAAAAAATAACCTGAGGGAATTAAAATGAGCCATACGGTTTATATATATATATATATAATGAGATAAGATGAATTTGCACTAGTCTTAGTTGATCCAATTTGTATTATCTTGTATAAATTATGTTGGTTTATTAATGTAATATTAATTTCAGGGTACAGTTTTCCTCATTGATTAACAATGTAGTATCGAACTACTATAGTAAAGATATAAAAAAAATTACATTTAATTTCTGTTATTTGATACCTAGCAGCAGTAATCCTTTGACTTACATGGCGTTGTTTCTGCAGTACATTACATAAGACCTTCTTTTTATTTACAAATATATACATGATTCATTTATTTTATTATAATACATGTGTAGAAGTTTTTCTGTAAATACATAAATAAAAATAATCTAAATTTAACATTTAACAATTAAAAACATTTAACATTTAAATACTACAAAATGAAACATCTCAATTTGATTGAAGATTGTATGTGTATGTATGTATGTATATATTGCAATTTTGAAAATTTTAAAAGTTTTTTTTTTAATTTAATATCCACATTTTATTTCCTGAAATGAGACATTCGAAAAAATTGTTTGATTTCATTCCATTTAAGTAATGACTCACAGGTGGAAATTCAATCCATTAAATTTTTCATTGTTAAATGATGTGGAATTTAAATATTGAGTTTTTTTTTTTTTTTTTTTTGTATCCAGCCTTCTTCAGATGATTTAAAACTATATTATGATTGATTATTAGTTTGTTACTAATATTGTAACTAATAATCTACCAATTTAATCAATTTTTTCCATTTCATCGATTTATTCAGTCGATTGACCGACCACAGCAAGATATGCATCATTGACATCAAAAACAATTTAAAATAATACCGGCTCTTAATCTATGCTTCTACATGTCAGTTCTAAACTACAACTGGTATGGTAAATAATTAGGTAAAATAATATACAACATTACACAGTAACCTAATAGATTATTACTAAATCTACTAATCTTTATTATTAATTATATATATATATATAAAATAAGGAAGCAGTATTAACCATTTGCTTTTTAATTATAATAATAAATAAATAAGCTGTTACTCATAAATAAATAAAAAATTAAAAACAATAAAATAAAAATTAAAAAAAAAAAATTACTCATAAACTGTTAATAAAAATAGAATTCTAAAACTAGATGCACATTGTGATTTTTAAACAATTATCATAGTAGACAAAGGAATTAAGAAAAGTAAATACAAATGATTATAAAAAAATTATTAATATTTCTTAATGATTTTGTACAGTACTTATGATTCATAAGTTTTATATATTTAAATTTTTTTTTTAATGATTAATTCATAGTGAATTTACAATGGTAAATTTGAAGTTTGTACATAAGAATGCGAGATATGATAAACCTCACCTGGGATTCAAACCAGAACTTTCCAGATAAAGATAGAGATGATAATTTATTACCATCTACCACTCTACCATGATAATTTTATAATTTATTTTATATATGCATGTATATAGATTAAGTAAGATTAAGGTTAGGTAATATATGTAGACCATTTGAACCAAAATCAGTTCATTGCTTCATTATTGAGCCTCCTCCGCTTCTGTCAGTCATCAGCCTTACTAATATCTGATTCCAAAATCTTTTTCAACTCCATTCCCCCACCTAAGTAAGTTTAGGAATTCCCAAAGGATGTGTACAATGTAGTTTCTCTTCATAAACTTCCCCAATGATGTCTCCTCTACATTCCAAGTACATGTCTTTGTCATTGTATCCTGCTCTTTATTACCGCTACTTGTTCCTGCAACTTCCCCCTGAGATCTTCCTTAGAACTTTATTTTCAAAGAACATCAGTTTCCTCTCCATTTTCTTGATCATAGTCAACGTCTCTGACCCATACACTAAACCTGGTCAAATAATTGTTTTTTACACTATAAGTGTAGTAAACCTAGCAACCTATAGCTCAAAACTTTACCCAAAACAAAAACTTTATCCAAAAACATCTATCAGTACTCTTAATACGCCTCCATACCTCTTCTTGTATGTTATTATTCCAGTTCATTATACTCTAAATATTTGTCATGTCCCCAATCCTAACAGAGCCATCAGTACTGCCCTCTTCCCTTGCTATCACCATACACTCCAGATTAACTCACCCTACAACCTTCCATGCCAATTCCATCAGGATCCCAACCAACTCCTAATTCTCTCCCACCATTTCATCCACAAATAACCAGAATTCTCACCGTTGCACTCTCCTCTGTGCCCATTGCTGCAACCTTCTTTATTGCCTTTTCAAGTGCCAGGTTAAAGAGGAAAATATAATCTCCTTGTTTGACTCCGGTTTCCATCTCAAAATAGCCTGTTTCCTTCCCATACACCTCACTTACACAATGAATTCTCAATGTATAGTCTGATGTCTTACTAACTTATCTGATATTCCTGCTTTCTTCATAATCTAAATGCTTTCCCCTACCTACACACTAGTGTGCTTTCATGAAATTAACAAGCACATAGCAGGCTTTTTTTTATTATATCCTTATTTCTTCTCAATCATCTGTTATTGAATCAACTATCCAAACAAATATCTGATCCACTGTAGATGTTTGTACAGAAACTCACCTGATGTCCTAAGTTTTTGTTGATGTAAAGCAGTAGTTTCTGCTACACAATTTAGGGAAGACCTTGTACTGCATAGGCGTAATTCCTAAATTCTGTCTTTCTTCCTTTTTTGTATATTGGGCATGTTATGGTTTCTCTCCATTTCTGGAAACTTCTGGGCATTCTATCTTTCCACCGCATCTTGAAAATTATCCTATATATAGCACCTATTTTTGCGATTGCATTACCTACAACTATCATACTGATATCCTAGTAAGCTTTCCAGCAGTCTCATAGAATATGTCTGTATCAGCCTCCTTGTCTTTAGTCGAGGCGTGTATTAAATATGTTTCCAAACATTCCCCTCATCCTGATGTAATTTCATTAATTGCCTCATATTTAATAACATTCTGAGCTAAGATGTTTTTTAACTGCTACTCCTGTACCAAAGTATTCTCTTCTTGATCCTGATCTACTATGAAATATGTATAGTATTTATTCTATAGCCACCACATCCGTTCTATAATTCCATATTTTTGTGGCCTTTTTATCTAGTCCAATTTTCACGGCTACTAAATGTTTTGTAACATTGAGATTTTATCTTATGGTGGGTTGTTGATCCAGCGCATCAACCTCCAACCTGGAGCACCAGGGTTTTTCTTTCAGGGATTTCCTTCCCTTAGCTAAGAGATTTCAGTTATAAGACACTGGAAACTCACCAGTAAGATTATGTAGAGATAGAATCTCAACTTCAGTTCTTGGTATTTATTAATCAATCATTAAAGAGCACATCTAGTTGACATCAATCAGTGTGTCAAGTCTGTCTTTTATCTGAAAAGTTCTGAGTTCAAATCCCAATAAAGATTGGAATTTTTCATACATTATAAAATTAGTTTCTAATAAAAAAAAAAAATAAATAAAATGCAGATAAGTAGCAGTAATTGGGCATATATCTATAATTATCCGAGTGTGAAATAAATGAAACGATTTAAAACTATAAATGTGGATCTAATTTTAGAAATTTAATTTTTGAGTTTTCTTTTTCAGTTTTATTATGATACATAAATATATTAAGGTAGTAAAATTTAATTATAAAGCATTTATAATTAACTGGTAAAAAAGCATTTATTCATATTTTATATAATAAATTATATAAACAAAAATGAATTATTTTACTTAAATGTAATTTTCATTTAAAAAATATATATTAAGAATTTTATGATAGTTACTCTTCATTTGTATTTTTTAAATTATGCAATAATATAAATAACTAATAAAATACCTGAGAATTATTATAATTATTTATTTTTATGTACTTAATAAGCCTTGTGATATTTATTAAAAATATTTGTAGATAGAAGTTAGATTATGAATTACCTTGTATGCTAAAGAAATTAATAATAAAGTAAATTAAAACAAAAGTAAAAATTTTTCTATATTTATAAATAAATATTAATCTTGTGTTTTAATGTTTGAATAGTTAATATGAAATCAGATATAGTACTTTTTTAAAACTGAAAAAATGATATATAACAAAACATCTTTAATCCATCATCTTCAGGTTGCTGATATTGGATTAACAAAAATATATTTATTGGCATTTATGTTGAAGTTTTTATTTTATATTTTAAATACATATAACTTAAATATATTATTAAAAGATAGCATCAACTTTCTTCTCTTGTTATACACATACAAAGTTCATGTTGCTTGTTTATTCAGGGTGTCTAACAAATCTGGAAATCATAAAAAAACCATGGATTTAACTTGTATCTTGTTTTTTTTTTCTTCAGTTATTTGAATGATTTGAGCAGTTCTCTCCAAGATTCCCTATCTAGTGCCAGTCATTTCATTTTGGTATACCTCCTACATCCTATATCCCTAACAATTTGTTTGACATATTCCAATCATTGCTTCCTGCACAATTTTTCCCATCTACCTGTCCCTCCAATATCAAAGCGACAATTCCAGGATGCCTTAATATATGGCCTATAAATCTATCTCTTCTTTTAACTATATTTTTCCAAATGCTTTTTTTTTATCGATTTGCTGCAACACCTCTTCATTTGTCACTTTAACCAACCATCTAATTTTTAACATTCTCCTGTAAAACCACATTTCAGAAGCTTCTAATCTTTTCTTCTCAGGTACTTCTCTGATCATTCAAGTTTCATCACTTCCATATAAAGCTATGCTCTAAACGTATACTTTCAGAAATGTTTTCCAACGTTTAAATTAATTTTTGATGTAAGCAAATTGTATCTCTGACTGAAAACTCCATTTGGCTCGTACTATTCAGCATTTTATATCGCTCCTCCTTCGTCCCATCTTTAGTAATTCTACTTCCCAAGTAATGAAATTCTTCTACCTCCATAATCTTTTCTCTTCCTCTTTTTTATATTCAGTGGTTCATCTACATTATTTCTATTTCATTTCATTACTTTTGTTTTATTCTTATTTATTTTCATGCGGTAGTTCTTGTGTACGATTTCATCCTTGCCATTCAAAGTCTTTTCTAAATCTTTTTTACTCAGCTAGATTTACTATATAATCAGCAAATCGTAACAACTTTATCTTTTCATCTTGCGCTGTTATTCCAGATCTAAAGTGATCTTTTAACTTAATTAATTGCTAGTTCTATGTAAAGATTAAAAAGCAACAGGTGTTTTATCATTTTATCATGTAAATCATAAAATTATCACAGATTCTTTTATTTGCGTTATCTTATATATATAAATTTATTTTGAACTTGTCTTTGATTTTGAATCATTTTACATATATATAAATATGATTTTTAAATACAGTTAATGACACTGATTAATGATCCCAAAAAAAAAACTAATATGAAAAATACCGCATATAGTATTGTTCACAGACAATATATACTATATGTATATGAAAGTTTGAAAGTGTGTGCTTTTATTTTATTAAAAAAAAAAATTATATTGTTCTAAAAATAAATTATTAATAAATATTCTCTATATTACATTAATGTTTTAATTATTTAATTTATTCATTTATTATTTATAAATAGATACTTAATATTTTTAATAATTTTTATTTTTTTAAATTATGAAATAGTTATTAATGTGTTCTGGATATCATGGTTTCAGGTTTCAGTTAAAAGTTACACCCTGTTATTTTAAGGTATGTGACCATTAAAGAGGAATATTTTGCTTATTTGTTTCTTTACTCTTTCAAAATGTGATCTTTGAAAATCAACAATTTATTCCATTGCTTTTTCCTATTATATAAAACATTTCTAGAATTCTTATTTTAGAATGGAATCAATTTCAACTTAACATTTATCTTTCCCAAAGCGTTACTTTTAAATTGGTATTTTCATCTCATGATGAAAATAATGAATCAATAATCACAGGGGCTTGTTATCTGATATTTGGTAATCTTAAGGAATTACATGTTAAGTTAATTTCAGGATCTGGTATTTTGTGAAAATCAGAATTATGAAGATGATAGAAAATATCATTGATCTTTTGAGTCATAATTATAGATCTTCCCCTTTTCTTAATTATAACTGTACAATATCATTTGAATAAAAAGAACTAATATTACACAATAAAGAATTATAAAATTTATTTTTGTACTTTACAAATAAGTAATTTATTGTATATTTATAAAACACTAACAGTATAATAATCCAAGATTTATTCTTGTTTTTTTTTTTTGACAGTAAATACAAACACAAGACAAAGAGGTTCTATTACAGTATTGGATGAAGAAATTAAACGTGAAAAAATTGTTTGATTACAGAATTAAAGAAAATTTGACTGAGTTTGATAATAATTAACTTGATATTTAAAGTAATTATTGAGAATATTATGGTAAGATTCAGAATTATCTTGTTATTTTTTATTATGTGGTATTTTATTCCATGAGAAATCATCAATGAAAAATAATGGTCTTCGTTCTTATTTGATCTCCAAAACATTACATTCTTCAGCTCATTTGCATTGAAATGAAGATTCTTAATATCACCCTTTAATTATGGAAGGAATTGAAAATCATAGGGCACCAAATCTGCTGAAGATATAAGGTGCAGAATATGTTTAAAATTAAACTTCACAAGAGCTTCAGTCGTTGTAAATGATGTCTGTGGCCAAGCTTTATCATGTTGCAGTATTATTGACTCTTATAGATTGTTGAACATGACCCACGCATCTCCTAACATGTTTTTATGTTTCACACAGAATTTACAGTCGATCCAGCTTCCTGATAGCTGGTCACACCCATCATTTGGAATCCCAGAAAATTTTTTTTTTCTTAGGGTTGGTTGTGTTTTGAATTTCTTTATTGACAAAATAATGCCAGTAATCCATGCTCTGCCGTTTTTCTTCTGATCATAATGATACTCTGAAGTGTTTCCTTGTGTCACAAAATTGAAAGAGGTTTTTCACAATATTCCTTTTGTTTTTGTTAGTTCTTTTCCTTAAGATTGCACGACACCCACTATAAACAGATTTTAAATCAGCTCATGTTGTGTAATAATGTTTCCTACTTGTTTTTTTTATATGCCTATCTGGATTTTAATGCATTGTTCTATGATGTAACAGTCATTTCAAATTAATTCATCCACCTTCTATTGGTGCTTCTCATATTCACAGAAACTGGTTGACCACTGCGAAGCCGGTCCTCAATATTCACTTTGCCGACTTCTCATGCGTGAGATTTTATTGCCCACTTACAAAACCTTGATCAACAACTTTTAGACAATGTCCATAGCGTTCACTTTTTATACTGTTAAAAATTCAGTAACTGCACATTATTTTAGAAAAATTGACATTGTTTGAAATAATTGACCATTGCTTGTTATAGAGTTTAGTATCTCTGCTGACAGAAAATGTGGATTGACAAGTTTAGAAACATTAGTAGTGGGAGAATGAAAAGACAAAGGTGGCAGAACCTGTTGCTTTGTCCAACATTTTGTTCTCCTGTTATGTTGCATGGGAGAATTAGTTTTTGTTGTGAGCAATTTTTAAAAGTATCATTCATTGATGATGCTTCTCTAGATTCCTGCTAAGTGAACTGTTGTGTATTGTGTTGTATATATGTGTGTGTTAATATTAATTATAGTTTAGTTAAACTTAATTATGTAGCATGGTATTTCTTACAGGAAAAGTAAGCTATACAATTTTGTTATCCAATAGATGGGACTTAACCCATTTCTTCCCAGAAGAACAATTCCAAATTTTTCGTGATTTTTTTTCATTTTATCTACAACATTACTATCAAATTTAAAGAATAAAATATGAAAGAGAAATTCTTATTTGCAGTTTTTGAGTTATGACCTGTTGCGGTAAACTCCCAATGTTGCGCGAACGATGGTGCTTTAACGCAATGATGGGAAATGATGTAAACAGAAAACAACAAATAATTTCTACAAAAGATAATTTATTAAGTCAAAATTCATTTCTTTAATATTAAAACAATATTTTTTTATGTACTAAATTTTACTTTTACATTTTAGCTGAGTTGAGATTTTCAACAGTCCATGTGTAAAAATACTTGAAATGTTTTGCAAATATAAACAGTTTTTCACTTCAGTCTATGATATGGTCAATTGCGTCTTTTCAGGTAAACTAGTCTAATCAGGTTCTTCAATTTTCACAGAACAAAGTAAGGACAAAACTTAACTGTGATTTGAAATCGATCTAATTTTATTTCTAATTGCTATAATATAAAATTTCCAGGCATTTACAAATAAGGTCCACCACAATTTTTTTACCTCTTACTCAAATCTGATTGCTAATTACAGGATCTCATAATGCGATTGCTAATTACAGGATTTATCATGAACATCTACTCTTCCCATTCCTTTATTGTAATCATTGATAATATTTGACTGAAAAGATGTCTAACTGAAAAGATGTCTAAGTAAAACAGCCAAATATTATCAATGATTACAATAAAGGAATGGGAGGAGTAGATGTTCATGATAAATCCTGTAATTAGCAATCGCATTATGAGATCCTGTAATTAGCAATCAGATTTGAGTAAGAGGTAAAAAAATTGTGGTGGACCTTATTTGTAATTTACTTAGACATCTTTTCAGTAACAACTTGACATTACAGTAACAACTAAATTATCCTGCCACCTCACTACAAAGATATTTTCATTTTTATCGAATGCATATTCATATGTTCCTTTTAGAAATTTTTTCACTGATGAGAGTGGAATATCATGTAGTCTGTTTTTTCTTATTGTTCCAGTTACCAAGAAATTCATTTGTCAGTTTGCTTACTAAAGAATAACTACTAAAAAAAATTATAAAAAAAAAAAAAACACGATTTTCTGGATTTTCAATTACTTTAACAAATTACAGAAACCCTTTTCTCCTCGCCCACAGCCACCACTTACTTCCCCAGTTTTACCACCGTATGGCTCAAAAAATTGTAGACGTAACCAATGATAGAAGCAAAAATTGTAGACGTAACCAATGATAGAAGCAATACACCAAATTTTTTCCTCTAATAAACATTTTCGCTGAATGACGTCCAAAATAAGGTACCATTTGCTCATTGATTGAAATTATATGAGAAAAGACCCCCCTCCGGATGAAAGGCCGAGATGGTACCACTCAGCAAATCTTATAGGGCCGGCAAATCTTATACTTAACTTACAACCACCTAACTCACATATAATCGCATACAAAATGAGCCTGAAGTAAAAGTAAATCAAAGGTTTTTTTTCTGATTTTCTTTCTGATTTCTAATCTAGTGTCACAGCATTATCTCAAAAGAAAAAGAGAAATAATCGGTGGCTTTTTTAAAAGAATTAAGATTATTTTTCTAAAAAAAATTTAAGAAATAGGAAATTACAAAGGAAATATTGCTGTTAATATTAAGTTTTTAATAAATATATATAAGAAACAGGAGAAACATTGTCAAAAGCAAATAAATATACTAAACATTTATTTAAATATGAATCAAAACTGTCAAATCGTGTCATTAATTTTTTTTTTCTAATTGGTTTATTGTATCTAGCGATACATAAAGTAAATAATTTTACAGATTATAGAGAATCACTGTATAAACTTCTTCAGTGTTGTTTTACCACTAAAAGTGCTTCTATTAAATATTGAGGATATAGAAAGAAAAGAAAGCCATGAAATGTATAATAGAAATAACTATGAAACTTGTAATATCTCATTATTAATTAATAAAGTCATTTAGATGGAACAAGTAGCATCATGGAAACTCTACAATATTTTAATGTAAGCAATCATATATAAGGTCAAAGTTTATTGAGAAAATATCATATGATAATTTCATGCTTGAGATAAAACAAGTTTCTATAAAAAGGTCAAAGCAGATTTAATTGGAAAATATTTTTTTCTCAGTGGAAGTATTCATTTTCCTATCACTTTGAGCCTGAAGTAAAATTAAATCAAAGGTTCTCTTACTGCCAATTTTATGCAGATAGCTTTTGAAAAAATGACTTTGAAAGACTTATTTTGTAATTTCTTTCAAAAGTATAACCAAAACATTCTTGAAGTCATCAAAAACTGTTACTAAATTTACGTTATGCTGCGCAAACAACCACATTATCCAGAACTTTCATACACGAGTTACCCTTGAAGACTGGAGCACCATGGCCATAACTGGCTTCAAGTTGAACTTTCGTCCAAGCAAGAGATCATAACAAGCTTCCATCCAAGCGACAGATCAATTGTAAAGCAAGCAAAATATTATTTCAGTTGTATTCATCTTTCTCTTAGCTCCAGTCACATACCATTTCTCATAATTTTCCATTGCATTCGTTATCAAATTTAGATGAGGATTTGACACTTGTCTCTGTTCTTTAATATGTTTAACAAAAGCCTGAAGACACATTCATAAACATTCTTTATTGTATTGATCTTCAGATAATTTTAGAAGTCTGTGCTTGACTTTGCACCTTCGTTGATGCTTTTTGTATGGAAGATGCTAGGATTTCTAAGCCAATTATCATTTAACAGTGATAAGGAAAATTCACTGTTAATTTCAATTCAATACACACAATACACATCCTTGTTTACTGAACTTTATTTAGAAACTTTTTTTTTTTTTTGATTTCATCATGAAACCCTACCAATATTACTCTTCTGGGAGTTGCTAAACAAGAACATATATGCTGTGGTTGTGGAGAGTTGATGAGCCACCACATGGCTATAATCTAGGTGGGTAACAACCTCTGTAAAATTAACACATGATCAGCATTTGAAATGCTCCGATGTCTAGATTTAGATGATTTTACAGTAATTTGTTTTTCTTTTTCAGATTCCAGTATTTATAAAAGACAATAAAAAGAATGGTATTGTAAATAGCATTATTAAAAAGAGTAATTTATATTTCTAGTATATTAATTAAGACTAAATACAGCATTTCCTTTCAGGCTTCGTAAAAGCAAACAAGTTTCATTAAAAGAGCTAAATAGTGTATGCTCAATTGAAATTTTCAGAATTACATTATTTTATTCTATTATATTCTACAGATCCTCTGTTGTATTGCTAATAAAAAATATTTTAAGGAACTGTAATGTTTAGATTACTTTTTTCTTTTTAATTGCCACACTACTAATATTAACTACAGTGGTAAGAACTACGTGGTAGTATAATTGTTAATATCCAGATACCCTGTTTTCTATACAAAAGCAGATGTAAGAAGAAGAGCAGGATGATGAGGTGTGGATAAATGAAGCAGTTCCAATTACAGAATTCAATTAAGATTTAGTAGTTGAATTCAATTTATCAAAATAAAATCCAAGGCTGATAAATGACATGCCTTATAAATACTGAAATATATCAGGGATGTTGTGTGTAATGGAAAACTGGCAGGAAAATTGTATTGCTCTTCAGCAACAGAGGGAAGACCCATGCTTATTACCTGCACAAATAAAACATGGCTGACTAGAAAAAATTTATTG
>JAAAKQ030485142.1:2547-13484 GCA_010016005.3 Zanna intricata
TTTTTTTTTTTTTTTTTGTTTATTTTACGGAGTTGGTATTGGTGTTCCAGACCTTTTGACCAATGAGAAATAATGGACTGGGGCTAATCGTGGGAGACTATAAGTGCATTCTTAGGATCCTTCATACTCCCTGAGTGGTTCCCCTTCAATCTGTCCCCTGAAGTCCTTTTGGTGCTAGCATCTTTTAGCCTAATAAGAATATACCTTCCAAATCCTTAGTGTTTAGAGGAAGCAATATGCTCCCTTTTCCAGAGGGAGTTGCATATGCTGGCTAAAGCTAAAATTAGAACATATGTATTTAAATATAATATTTAATAGTTTAAATATTTGTCAAAAAAAAAATTATGAAAGTTTTTTACTTCACATATATAGCTCGTCAAGCAAGAAATGTCTACATTTTTTTTTTAATTGTAGACTACGAATGTAAAATGCAGAAAGTTTTTTTGAAATTTTCTTTTTCTTATTTTAGCCTTTATTGAACAGAGTGTGTAGAAAAAACTTTACTTCAGCAAATTTGTTAAGCTTAACTATATGAATATTTAAAAAAAATTTTTTATTCCAATTCTCTGAAATATATATATATATATATATATTGTCTTTTGGCTCTCTTCTCTTTTAATTTTATTCTTAAAAAAAAATTTTCATCACTTAAAGAACTGTTAAAATTAAAATAGTTTTGGCACTTATATTCCAGACCCAAAATGAGAAGCAATTTTTTTTTTTTCATTATTTTCATAAAAGTTATACTTAATATTTTTAAACAGTTTAAATTTTTTTTTAGGGATTACTTCTTTGTAAATAATTTTTTCCCAAGTTTTCCCCAGAGAGTATGGAAGTCCCTAATTAAAACATTTTGATAACCATGATTTGACCGGTGTAACAAGGAAAATCATGTAATGCTTTGTCAGCTTTTTTGTAATTGTAAAAAAAGTACTGCAATTTAAAATAAAATCATAATGTATGATACAGATGATAATATGCTTACATGATACATTTAAATCTGGTATCCCAAAATAGTTGACTTTTTATATTGACTACTACATTTAGGATTGTGGTGGGATAAGATTTTCAAAACAGATTTCAAAAATGTAACATTTTATCAGTGTTTTTATCCTGTTAATTACAAATTTTTATTTAGAAGTCTGGTTTGCTGTGCAGTGATGTGCCAAGTATATTGGCTAAGAAGCTAAATTAAATGTGTTCTAAAAGAATAAGAGAAATATTCTGAAATTTGATGTGTATCATTATTTTTAAAAATTCTTTACAACTTGCTGTAAATAGATATAAAAATATATGGATAATTATTTTATCTTGAATGTACACAGATTGTTTTTTCTAATTCTTTCAATGTTTCATAATTATGTTTACAATCTTGTTCCAGATTATCATCCTTTAATGGGAAGTGGACCATCAACAACTTACAGACCACCTCGTCGAAGCTGTTGCCCAAGCGGAGGTTGTGGTTAATTATAGTTAATTAAACTGAAGTTACTTAATAATTTATCTACACCATTAACAAACAGGGTTTCATAAATTAAAACAACAAATCTGTATTACTGGAATTTCTTTTTTTAAGGCTAAATATTGATTTATATTCTAATTTTTTTTTTTGTTGGTTGCTTATTTTTATAATATTTTTAAATCATTCACTTTTATGTTTCTTAATATTAAATATGTCTTAAAATTTTTCAATTTTGGGATTTTTTATTGTAATTTTAAGCATTTAAGTAGAACTGCTATGCCGGTCTCCGTGGCGTGAGTGGTAGTGTCTCACCCTTTCATCCAGAGGTCCTGGGTTCGAATTCTGGTCAGGCATGGCATTTTTCACACACGCTACAATTCATTCATCTCATCCTCTGAAGATATACCTTAACGGTGGTTGCTATGATACATCATATTAATTATGTATTATGTAATAGTCATAAAATCATAAGTTTTTTAAATTGAGAATGACCTAACATTACTAAAAGGTTTATTTTTTTTGATTGGTAATATGAAATCACTAATCTGCAAATATATTTTGTAATTTTAGATGTTTATCTCAGTTTTTAAATGTCATCAAATGTAACATCTAAATCCTTATAGGTTTAATATAATAGAGTTAAAATACACCTTTTATGTATATAAAGAAGTCAACATTTTCTGTAGAAACACTATATATTGGTCTGTTTTAGACACTGAACCACATACTATTCAATATGCATTTTAGGAAGGTAGAGTAGATAAATAAAATAACTGTAGAAAACTTAAAGATATTAACACTTTGATTGTTGCTCTAAAATTCAAACTCCTTTGTTGCATGCCGCACCAAATTTTTAAAATTATTTTTCCAGATATCCTTAGGTTATAATAAGACTTTAACTGCAATATTTTCATTTTCATTGGTCAATAAGTCTCATCGGTGATACAGAGGCATTTTTGGAAACACTTTGCTAATAATTTATGCAATCCCACAATTTTTTTTTGTATATGGTCAAGAAAATGAATTCTTTTTTGTGAAATTTGCTGTTCTTGCAGTAGGCTCTAGATAATATCAGAATAAAGTCAGGATAATTCATACTTCCATTGCTATATTTTTTATATAAATAACTGTTCAGAAGAAGAAGCTGAAAAATGTAGAAATTTTTTTTATGTTCACATGAGTAGTAAGATAAAAGCTGGTCAATGTGATTAATACTATTCATATATTTACTATATTCAATAATGGCTGCTGGTTTCTGCACTTTGTTACCCCATCTGTTGTGATTTTCCTTTTGTCCTTCCTCTTCAAAACTGATATTCCATCTTTTTACATTATTTTCATTTCACCCCACTAGTTTGGACAGCAGCAATTGACTTGATCTGTTGAGTCTAATAGTGCCGGTCATGAGTTTTTCTGACAAATAATTCCTTGGCAGGCCCTACATTTGTGTAAAAATTATCTAAGTATAGACTGTGTCCTTTCATCTAAAAATGGTTCCATTAATTTTTGGACAACAATCCCAACATCTTTTTCACCAGCACCAGCATACATCAGTATATTTAAAATAGGTCCGTTTGATGTTAATCATATTGTTCTTATATTCTTTAACCTATTGGCTGAATCAGCGTTCAAATTATTAGATGAATGAAAGTGAAGTGTACACAATATTTTCAAGAATCTCCTTGACATTTTTTTTGAAATCACATATTTGAAAGAGAGAATCTACCCACCAGTAATCCTTCAGTTTGTTAATTTTTATTATTCTCATATGAAATAGTAAGCCCAAAAATACCTTGATTTCTTCACGGGTTACATCAGTCCATTTTGCAATTCTTGGATGTTCTTTCAAATTTAAGGATAAAAAAAAAAATAGTTTCTGCATTTTTGTTTGTTTCCTTCATGATCAAATAATATAAATTTGAATCGAACAAAATATTAAAGAAATCAGTTATTTTTTTTTTTTACTGTCAAACTGACATAGACGGCTCGGTTTACAGCTGAGAAGAAATTAAAGACAAAACTGATATATTCTGAACATTATCGGCATTTGAAAACTCGGTTTCATCATCGCTGAGAAAGTCAGACATTTGAATATCATGTTCAGTGTCTTCTAAATCATTTGAAAACTCATCTTTGAATAACAAATTGTCAAGAAGTTTTTTAATCTCATTTTCTGTTATTGATTTTGTAGTACCTAATGTGCTTGGCTGATAGATCATATTTTATAATAATATGGACTAAATTACCTAAAAATGAAACAGCAACACTTAAATGTATTATTTAAAAATGAAACAGCAACACTTAAATGTATTATTTAAAAATGAAACAGCAACACTTAAATGTATTATTTCAATCAGTGGTGAAATTGAGTTTAAAGTAAAAATACAATTCCAGGTTAACCTGCTATTAACGCAAAGAAAGGCACGCACACACACACACACACACACAAATAGTACATTACTGGGTCTCACGAGTGAAATGCTATCATTATCCAGTAGTAAAACTATGCGTACTCAAGTGGCTAACAATGTTAATGGTTGCATTAAACCAGAAAGTACAAATATAAGTCGCCAAATAAAACTACGCAATATTATTTTAATGCTACAAGTGTCTGGACTCGCAGGTGTGAGACAGTGGCATATGGGAAAAATGATTGCCACCTTACTGGTGAGACCTTGACAGCCAAAGTGAAGTAAGTGTAAATCACAAATTGAATACTGGGAAATATATTTTATAATTTTATATGCTTATTATTTCTTTTCATTATAATTTCTGTTAAAAAAAAGAATTCAACTGGACCATAGTACATTAATACCGAAAAGATATACAGTTGTAAATGTAAAGAATTATTTAAGTAGAAAAAAAATATTTTGTATCCAAGCATACCATGTCAACTTAAGATGGTGATTCCAGAAGCTAAACAGAAAAAGAAAAGAAAAAAACAGAAGAACAGAAAAGATAGATGAAATATTTTAGTTAAAACTGAAAGATATTAACTAAAACATTGTCATTACATATGGATTTTCTAATCAGCTATGCTTACAAGCATTTAACAGAAATGCTGCGATTAGCAATGGTGCTAAGAAATCTTTTTATTTTCATGAATGAAAGGATTGAATCTGGAAGCGGGTGACCTTTTATGTGATTATATTTATTCATCTTTTATGTGAGTGTAAATCTGCTTCTGAAAGTAAAGTGTACGTTAAGTGTAAAAAAGTTTCAGTTTTGGAACATCATTTGCAGTTTTAATTTAATTGCTATGATTAAGTGTATGATAATAAGTTAGTGATTATTACTTGATAATTTTAAATAACGTATTAAAATATTTTGAGAAATTTGGCGATTGACTTTTGAATCCAGAAGTAGATTTAGCGCTGGGTTTAAAGTTACCAAATTAGTATATCAATTTATTCAAAAAGGAAAAAAAATGATTTAGTTGTTCTAAAGGAATATTATATTTTATTTATTCATCATATAAACAGTATTTTGTTACATATCTTTTGAGAATTGTTATATATTTTTTGAAATTATTGGTATAAGTGTAGAAATATTTTTAAATTATCTACTTCAGCTATATTATAATATAGACCTATTTACTAAAAATAACCAAAAATGGTAGCTGAAACTTATTGTGTAATTTTGTTTTATTAGAAAATAAACAATAAAAATGTTTTGTGTTTTGATTACTGTCTTCATTTTTACTTCTTCGTGTCTTAGTCACACTGAGGTTATCCGATTTTATGTTTTATTTTAAGCTGGATGAATAATACTTAATGGTCTGGTGATCCAGGTATGTAGTAAGCTACAAAGACACTTCATATACGATAAAGGGTGCAGCTATATATGAGCGTAGATAACAAGTTTGCTCTGGATGTGAAGAAATGCGAATCATTACTTAAAATATATATTATATAATATATTATAATATATATAATATATATATTATATTATCTTATTTAGTAATAAAGAAATAAATTTGCTGGAATGATGATCTCCTGTACCAGATAGTTAGTAATGTCATTGCAACATCAATTCCTTTCATTACAAAAAAAAAACCATTGTGTAGCTGAAAATTTTAAGAAAATAAGTAAAATAAACAGTTTTGTTGTTTCCAATACTTAGTTTATGCAAGGTATTAATTGAACATGTGTATGCAAAAATATTTGTTAGCTATAATGAAGACTTAATTTTTTAATTATTTTAATGAAAAGTCATAATAAAACTGATAAATTATCTGTAGGTGCCCTACAGTCATGAACCCTTTGTTACTTCCTGAATCATAGGTGTGCAAAATCATATATTATTGATGATTATAAAAGCTGAGAATATGAAGTGAGCGACAGGTTTAAAATTAGTGTAGTTGAAAAATGTTAATGAACTTTACAGTGCATATGTTAATAAATAAAAACTTGCTTGCATTAAAAACAACTGCAGCAATAAAAATTTTTTTTCACAAAATTATTTTAAATTAAAGCTCAACATCTGAACATGAACAAAAAAATTGTTTGTTCATAATAACCAATCTTGATTGTTTGAACTTCCTCAAAGGAGCAAGAAAATTCAGAAAAATTAATTAGAAAACTTAGAAGTAAAAAACTGAATCTTATTTCCTTCTTCCAAAGAGCCTTGCTTGCACTCTATAGTAGTCTCTTGTTCTTTTTATATATTCAATTTCTTATTTTGATTAAGGTGCATTTTTCCTGCTGTTTGTGTGAATTTTAAATTTTTTTGTAAAACAATGAGTTAATATTCAAAACATGTTTTGTCCCAGTGAATGTACTTTACAAAATTTGCAAAGAAAAAAGAAGAAACGCTCGCCATTTTAAGACAGTACTACAAGACAGATCAGAAAATAGTAAAATAAACTGGACAAACATATTTTGAATTAAACACATAACACAGTTTGAACAAGTTGTTTATTAGAATATACATTTTTAATTGTATTCAAAAAAGCTCTGGTAGTATCAAATCACAGGTAGTAAAAAGAATCTTCTACATTTGCTTTCAAATGATTATAAAAAGCTTAAACTCTCAAAGTGTGGTCTCTTTTCTACCTTGCAAGTCATTTTTTCTGCATGCAGAGCCAGGTTGTACTTATTTAATTTTTTGTGTAAACAAACAACATGTACAACGTGTCTGAAGCCAGAGACCTGAAGCCCATATTGAATTCTTGGTTAAAAATTCTTTTAAACATGGCCCACTTACATTTCCTTAGACGTCTAATCATTATATATATCACATAGTTTCTTAATAGACAAATCAAAGCTTAGATTCTTTTGTATTTTAATCTATTATAGTGTGACTCAGTACTTCTTAGATGTGCAAAAAATTTTTGCACTTCTTTTTTTGTGAAACTACAGTGACTTTTCCTGTCTACCCCTCTACTCTTTTCAATTGGGTTGCCAGAATTAACCTTTGTAACAATACTTTTTAGCCTTGTACAACCAATGCCTGAAAGAAAAAAATCACTTGCTGACTGGAACTTTACCAAACTGCAACAGGGTAAAAAATAAGTTGAATTGTAATAATGTTCTCCACTAAGTTTTTGAATTTTGTTTTTGGTAACTGGTCTAGGCATACGCTGTAAAACTGGTGATCAGTGTACCAATAATACCACCTTGTCTTATTTTATCTGGTTTTTTGAAGTTACAGAGAAATACTTTTAGATATCTAGGTCTAAATTTAATGCAAACAAACCTACTATTATAATTTTTGCAAGATTAGAAACTACAGCTCTATTTATTTTTTTTTTCAGTTTTGCTTCCGGCACCACTAAATTATTACTTCAGTGAATGAATGAGGATGATGTGTATGAATGTAAATGGAGTGTAGTTTTGTACATTCTCAGGTTGACCATTTCTGAGATGTGTGGTTAATTGAAACCCAACCACCAAACATCACTGGAATCCACAATCTAGTATTTTGCTTTCTTTGATGCAGAATACCTGACTACTTTTTAAAGCTGTTCATTTTCCTCATGTAACTTCCTTTTTCTGCTTCCAAAATTGCAGTCACCAAGTACACTACCATCTGCATCACTCATGTCAAATATTACAATTATTTCAATAATTACACTTATAAAAAATAAAACAATATAACCTTAATTCAAAACCCACTACAAATTACTAGACTATAGGTTAGTAATAGTATCGTTTGTGATGAAATGTGCAGTCGGCTGATTGAAAATGAAGTCACGCCATTCATTATTCGGACAAATCACTCTATGAAAAAAATTTATTGATGAAACAGTTTGAAACTTCACTTTTCTGCATTGAATTATAATAAAAAGCACTTCTTGGACAAATAATGTAAATTCTAATAACAAAGAAGAATATGCACATTGCAATAATCTCAGTTTTGAAGAAGTGTACAAAACACGGTTTGACTGTTACCACCTCATATCATTATGGCAGCATGAACACAAAAAGTGTAAATACAAAAATGTTTTAATTTAGTTTTTAAAATGCCAAAAATTATAAGTGAAATTAATGTTAAGTGCAAAATACCCATGTAGTACAATATGAAGGGAAAATGTAGTTATGTCGGAAATATAACACTTAGCAAGTAAAAAATTATAATAGGATTTTGGGGAAACAAAAATCTTTTCTGGTACTTTTTCCTTAAATACTTTAAATGAAAACTTTGTTGCGTGGTTAAACTTACAGACCTTTCTGTAAAATGTTTAGAAAATAAGCGTGCGGCCCGTTCTAGTAATTCTCAATCATTTCAGATTCCTGGAAATTATTCTCATTTAATGTACTGGTTCAGTTTGAAATGTACGAATTGTATCGGCGTCATATTTAAATAAATTTTTTTCTTTTAAAAATCCATGACTTAAATTAATAGATTTAATTATTTACAAATTATTAAAGCAGATTAAAATAATCTAAATAAATCTTATTGTATTAGTTACGTTGGGATTAGTTTAAAATTAATAGGGTTTTAGTTATTAAAACTAATATTATAAATATCAAACAGGCGTGTTGTTTATTTACAGTTGGCAAGCCTGCAGTGGGAGTGGCATCATTGCCAAATGTTGAGAGAGCTGTTGTAAGCTAACCGTATTTTGTTTATTAGTGTTCAAACTTAATCGTGTTTTTATTTAATTATCAATGTCTTCCGTCAAAATAGGTGTTCGTGTTTGTCCTGAAGTGTGTGCAGACTGCGGCTCTCTAGGTAATAGGCTTTAATCTTTTAAGTCTACTTTTAATTCATCCTTAGGAATCCGTAGTAATTAATTATTATTGTTTTGATTTTGGAATCTAAACTTTTACAGTTATTTACCGATAGTGTCAACTGGATTCGTTGATTGTCATTACTGTGTTTGTTATTATATGTTTAGAAGATAAGCAGAAAATCGAGATTTAATGGTAAATGTTACCATAACCTCAAATTATCTTTCATATAAGTTAGAATCATAGTGAATCATGCCTTAGTATTTAAAGAAATCCCATTTGGCTTATTGTGAAGTTCATTGAAACCAGCTTTCATTTTTGCTTGTTTTTAAAATTTATTTCATTTATTGACTAAATACCTATCATTAACATTAGTTAAATTGTTTTTGAAGTAAAATATCAGCTAAAGATAAGTAAATTAATAAAAAAAAAAATATTTTAAATAATAATCATTGCTGATTACTCACTCTTAACTGATACTGTTGAACTGTTGATTGATTAATTTGTAGACAGTATCATAAGGGCTAACGGAAAAATTAATTTTGGGTTATAAGTTAGTTACTAATGCATATACTGCAGATTGCTCTTTTGCATAGGCTGTCACATCCTTCACTCACTACTTATAATTCTTCCTTCATATTGTAAACTGAAAATTTCTAATTGTTATACGATTGCACACAACATATTCTAACCATAGTTTGGAATAGGATACAATCAGAGAAATTACTTTTATTTTGTTCGCCAGAGCTAGCAAAGTGAGTGACAGTTTGTTCAGAAAAAAAAATAGTTCCTACATCGTGATCTATGTAATTTGTACATCATGCCAATAAACCCCAGACTACATAGATAGGTTATGTCTTGTATGTTGTAATGAATTAAACTTGTATTAGTCTATTTATGGTTAGCTTTTAGTGAAATATTTCCAGCCATTAGTTACAGTTTTATTTATGAATGTAAAAATGTAGGCTATTAACATTAAAGACTAGAACTGGATCATTAATTTTAAATAAGTTGTTCCTATTACTGAAATGTGTGCTTATTAATTTAGTTTTAGTAATATTTGTAAAAATTGTGTCTGTTGTGTGTGTGTGTGTATCTGTAAATAACATCAAAAGAGTTTTATTAGTTATGCTTTTGAAATATGTTCTATTTTGTATTTATTAGTTTGTGTTTTTTTGGGTAAAAACTATTACTATCATATGTAGGTTGACACTATATCAAACAAATTAGTTATAAAAAATTTAAGTAATTATATCTAAGTCCAAAATTTAAAAGACATTTTTAAGATACTTTGTGAGTGGTATACCACTCTCTCCTAATAGACTTTTATATCTCTGATTATGGTTTTGTTTGTGAGAAGAATGGTAAAGTTGGTCTTTATAAAATAATCTTTTTTTTATTAGAAACATTGACTAATGTGAATGATATTTTATTGTGAGTGTATTTTGTGCATATAATTTATATTTCTCAAAGATTACCTACCTATCAGTAACTTTATTTGTGTTTGTGTTATATTGCCTTTTTTGGCATCTGTTTGTTAGTATTTTTATATATGACCTCTTGTGTGATATCATACATACACAATATACATACATTTTACATTATTTATTATTAAATTTTTGTGATAATTATGTTTGTATAATAAAATACTCTTGTCTATTGTGATCTTATTGTTGGGTTATGAGTATTATCATAGCCTTTTTTTGTACCATTATTTGATAACAATTAATTAATGTGGAGATTTTTTTTAAGCCAATTAAAATCTAATAAGTGAGGATGCTATTCTTATTTCTTTGTTGAGTTTACTTTCTCTAAGCATCTGGTTTGGTTTTCTGTGTTTTTTGTGTTTCATTAATAGTTATGATATAATCTTTTTTTTTCATTACCTTTTTCTTTCATATGATTCGGATCCTTTTACTAAGAGTTAAATGAACTAAATATTTTGAGTCAGAGACAAATAATAAACAAAGGCTATGAATCTGTGTCCATTAGTTGAAGTTTAGAGGTTATCTGATTAAATTTTTAATTTATTTCAATTTTTTTTTGTTGTACTTTAGCTGCAAGTATGCTTCTTTAATGGGTCATTTACAATGTTTTATCATATAGGCTTGTTATAATTTATAGTTTCTATTTGCTTATGATAAACTCTTTGTAATTAAACCAGTTACATACAGTTTTTTCCTTCAATAAAATCATAAACAATTTTTTATAATCTAATTTGTTCTTTTAATTATGATCCATTTTATTTTTATTTTTGGAATAACAATATTTGTTATTTGTAATAGTATTTTGTTACAAAT
>JAAAKQ030485175.1:7617-28574 GCA_010016005.3 Zanna intricata
ATTAAATATTTAATTCTATTCACAATTTCTATCTCATTAAAATTAATTTACTTTGATAATTTAAGAAAAAAGATGGCAAGGAATAAATTAAGAAAATAATTATAATAAAACATAACAATGTATAATCTTTCTTTCTGATGGTTTGGTCACAATGATGTTTGAATTATTGAGGTTTTACTAAATTAATGTAAAATCAGTTTATAATTACCATCTTAATAAAAATTGAATTTAATAAATGCTAGGACATTTTTTGTTAATTAGATATATAGTTAATGATGTAAAAATTATCAAACAATTTTAATAATTTATTTGATAAATTTGTTTCCATAATTGTATATCTAATTAAAATATAAAAATGCTAGTGTTTCTATTTAGCTGATAAAAACAAACTGTTATTTGTCAATATTCTGTTTATGGAAGTCTCCTGAACCTCCCAGCTAACTACCAATAATTAACTCTTGCTACAACCTCTGTCTTCAACCATAATAATATCTCTAAAAATAATGTTTATTTTTTTATTATAATTTTTACATGCTTTTATAAACATCCATTAATAAAGAAAAATAGAGGATAAAAAAACAATAGATCCTTGACAAGAATGGAATCTGAGACTGGCTGATAAAAAAAGTGAGCTTATCTTGTACTACACTGACTAGCTTTGAATTACAAAGCTAGTTGGTTATCAGTACAGGTTGTTTTGAAGGATTCAGATAGTTTAGTACCTTTTTTATGCTTTAACAGAAGCTCTAATGCATTAATGTATATTTGACAGAACTCAAAATCCCAACAGACTTAAAATGCTTTTGAGTATGTTGATTTTATTGGGTAAAAAACTAAGCGTGACAAATAATTTAAAGACTATTAAAATGTTGGAATAATGATAAAAGATGGTGGATTTATGAAAAGTGGATAAGGTTATAAATCGCAAGAAAAGAAGTGGATAAAAAATACATTGTTGAATAAGAGAAGAAAGGTAGCAGAAGGCCTAATCAAAGATCCTGAAAGAGGTAAGCCAAAGATGATGATGATGATGGTAAGTATTAAGCTTAGGTATATATATTCTATAGGAAGGCAGTATTTCTGTCACTTATACTTATGTATTAGCTGATTCTTATTTTTTAATAATGTTACCAATTTAAGTTGTACATAGGTTGTTGCTATGGGTGTTTTTTAATTAGTGTAAAACTCTATCCTATTACATCTTTCATTTTCACATTTTATAAAACTAAAAAATAATATTATTGATAATCTCACAATAAAATTAAATAGTACTTGTAATAAAACTCTGACTGAATACCTGGCAGACAATTCAATTGATGTGAATGATCCAGAGCAGGTAGAAATTATTGCAGTTGAATAGGGAGCAAACAGTAGAGAGCAAAGAGGTCCAGTAGATTTTTTAAATTTACAGTAAAATCGGTAATGACAAAATTATTTTAATTAACCATATTTCTTTAATATAAATAATAATTGAAAAACTTAACATCTGGATTTAACAAAAATAATTTCAATAGTAATAATAAATCTAAAATAACAGTAATTATAAAATAATAAAGTATAAGCAATAGTATAATTTATACAACCCTATTTACTGGAACGCATTAAGAACATTACATTTAATATTTATTTACAAGACAATAATAATATTAATAATAATACAGTTTAATACCAAGATTAATTAACATCTTACAAACTACAAAGTTAAGGGCACAGTTATGTCTCATTTTAATACATAATATTAATAATAAACATGGATGATAATTTTGAGCATCTATTTACAAAAAAAAAATCTCTATTAAGTTTATGTATTTACACATATAATTATTTATATCTATTTATTCATAATTTTATAAAACATTGCTCCATTAAATACAACTATTTGAAAAAAATTATCTGTGTAGAGTTACATTAGTATCTTCTTAAAAAAAGAAAAAAAAAAAAAGTAATAATAATAATAGTAATGGGCAATGTTTAAAGCACTGAATAATTTAATATATGAAATAAACTGTATTAAATCCATATATATATCTGTTATAAGTGTTGTATATATTTTCCAAAAACTTTGAAGCATAATATTAACAATTAGATAACAGGAGTGATGTTGTTTTATTTCACAATGGCTTTTTTGTTACCCTATACCAGTTCCATTTTATTGTTGCTATTTGTTTTCAATAATTACAAAATGAATGAAAATAACATAATTTTGGCTAGTTTTTAATGTAACTTTAATTTACATCTGATCGAATCACAAAAACTAATCTAAAAATATATACTTTTACAAATAAATCAAATCTCCTTGAAATGGGATGTTTTCAGAGTAATGGTTTTCTAATTTATTTCTCCTTCCTCAAGTTATAAATATTTCAAGTTGGAATAGTTATTTATAAAAATTACAAAAAAAGTCTTGAGTGTTCATTGCGGTAAACTGATAAGGAAATCTGTACCATGAAGAAAAATAACTGCTTGTATTATTACATTGTAGATAAATTAATTGTAAATAAAAATATAATTAAATATCTTGTTCAGGTTGTACAAGTACATAATTGTGCAAAAAAATGATCACTCAGCACCTTAGCTAAAATCAGCAGTTATGTCTGTACTGTTATGGATCATTGCAATATTTTTTCTGCGCAGCAGTTTATACAGTTAAAAATAAAATTTTATGTATTACTTTTGTTTCATGGTTATTTGTTTTTACAAATGCCTAAATTTGGGGAGGACAATGGTGAAAATTAGATCTTAGATAATATACATTTTTAGAACTTTTTGTGCATTTTACAGGAATGAATTCTAATTAGATTAAAAATTAATTTGAAAACCTATACTTTTATTATTTTTAATTAAGTTTTTGAAAAAGACTTTCACTAATCAAATGAAGTTGTATAAGTCAAGACAAAAAGTTGTTAAATAAAATAAAACGACTCTAGGTTTTACCATTATTATAAAGCAACTTGGTACGCCTCAAATTCATCAGTAAAAATATAAGATGATTACAATTATGGAAGTGATAATTTAACATAACATATAATTAAAATATATGAATTCAATAGAAAAATAAAGCGCTGTGAAAAAAATTTTTTAAAAAAATTCGTAAATAATACAAATATAGTTTTTGGTCAATAATTTAATTTTATATACTTAACATAATATACAATAACACCGATATAATAAGATTAATTACACAAAGAAAATATACTTATTTTTCCTTTAAATAAAAACTTATGACTATTATTATTCTTTGGTTATACTTCTTTTTTTTAAAATTAGTTTCATTTTTTTATTAAGTAAGAAACAAGTAAAAACTTAACAGTAATAAAAATTGTACATAATAAATATATAATAGTCTGTTATACCTATACTATTTTATCAATGTTTTATAAATAATGTACAATTAATTGAATAATATGTGATTTATACACAAGATTAATTAATTAATATATACACTAAAGTAAATTTTTATAATTATTACTTTATACAAGTAAAGTGCAACAACAAATTTATTATTTTTCTAATTATGTTTCTCATCAACATTACAAAAACAATTATGTATATTATAAACAATTATTACTTCAATGTTCCATTTTATTAATCTTAACTTATTATACTTTTTCAATGAAAATATTAATTATATAAGCCTCAAATCTTGAATAAAGTTTAATTAATAAAAAAAAATAAAAACAACTTTAAAAACAAATATTTAATAAAAAGTGTAGCAAAATTACTTGGTAAAATAAAGTAAGCAATGATAAATAAATAATGATATCTAAGTTATGTATTGTGTATCATTGAGAACATACACTTTATTTGTTTATCTGATGAATAAAAACTATTCAGTTACTAATACATCTAAGTCATTATTTAAACAGATCTTATATTGTACTGACTACAGATGTGTGTATTGTTTCTTACTGTTAACAATAGTGAACAAATAATTTGTGTTATTGAGTAGATTATTTATATTCTTATTTCTAGAATATAAATTGAAACATGATATCTTATTATCTGTAATGCAGCTAATCAGTTTTTACGGATGTTTGTTTTTTTCTATTTTTTTCATGTAATTTATTATGTATTGTTTTGAATAAAGTAAATACTTTATTAAATTCTTTTGAATGAAATTATAGTGATTTACAACAAAATAAATCTTTAGTTAATAATTTTTACGATAATAATTAAATATTGCCAATTTCCTATTAAATTCTAATTTTAAAGAATTTAAAAACATTACTTAAAATAAAGAAAACAGATAATTAAAATGTTGGTGTCTGTAAAAATCAATTTGATCTTAACTGAAAACATTTAACTCGTAGTTATCTAAATAATTTTTCACGAAATTTGTTGTAAAAAAAAATAATTTTGATGTTTGAAAGTATTATATATGCCATTAAAATAAATAAATAAAAGTAGAGGAGTTAGAAACTACCTTTACTAAAGTTTTTAATACTACTGAATAGGTTCTGCAGTTAATTCAAAATAGAAAACTTTAAATTAAAATTCTGCTAATTATACCTAGTAGAAAATATTGAGATAAAACGTATCTTAATTTTTCATAAAAGTACTATTTTGTGTGATCCTGCATCTTCAGTCATGTTTGAAATAATTCCATTATTGGACAATAAAAATATTAAAATAATGCCTATAACGCTTACTAATTTATACCGAGTGCTGTAATATGTTGTAGTTTTTATGAGACTGGCTACTTCAAAAGCTATGTGATGGTTTTTCAAATTGAAATTTTGTTTTTATTTATATGTGTGATATTTTTCTAATGTATTTAATTTTGTGTCATATTTATTGATTTATAATGTTTTTAAATATATGTTGATATCAGAAGTAGAATATTTATTGTTTATTGATGGTCTGCCTTATTAGATAAACCTAATTTATTATTTTTGTAATTTCTATAATGTTTAAAATATCTAGTTTTCTTGATTATATCTACTAAACCTAATCTATATTTGTCTATATTGTAAGCCAGTACATATGAAGATTATAAACTGAATCAATATAAGATTAATTAGTAAAGGAAAACATAATACTGAAAAAACAAACTACAAAAAACAATTTCTTTCCCTTTATTTAATTGTTGCTGAATTAGATATTGCAATTTAATTATTGATTTTTATGAGATGTAAAGTAACAATTTTTTTTTTTTTTTTTGATACAACTTATTTTGATTAATTAATTTCTTATTACCACCAAAATTAAATTATTTTGTTCATATAACAATGTAATAACAACCTGATATTCAAAAACAGTACTATTGATAAACCAAATTAAATGAAACAAAAATTAAACAACTTAATATTTAAGCCTGAAAAAATGTTAAAAATTTATACATTCTCTTCTGTTCTGTTTATGCCATCCGTTGTACTTACACTTTGATCTTCAACATCAATATGTTCATCTTCATCAACAGCTTCTTCTTTTATTTCTTTTTTTATTTCATTTTCATTCTCTGTTTGCGAATCAGGAACAACTGATGATGTTTCAAGTGATATTTTAATATTATTATCATCTGGTGTTGAGGATGTTGATGGTTTTCTATGATGTCTCATATGTGCTTGAAGACCCACAGCACTTCCCAATTCTTTATCGCATTCAGCACATTTAAAATTATTAGTCTTTTTTAATTGTTTACAACTTTGTTTATTTGTGTCATTGTGCCCATATAAATCTATACCATTTCCACTAGAAACAGGAGATGAGTCTGCTGATTGCACTTTGTTATGTGGCTGATAATATGGAGATGTCTGTTAACAAAAAAACAAATGGTATGTATATTATGAAATATACAAACTACATATAGTAACACTGCATTAAACAAGATTGAAAAATCATGACAAAGTCACATAAAATTAGTCTAAAAAACACAGACAAATAGTATATATTTTGCTTGGATATTTCCACACAGAATAAAAGTCTAAGGAAAGCAAGAGAAGTCTGATCTGGTATGGATGGCTCTGAAAAAGTGAGCAGGATAGGCTGGAGAGGATCATGAAGCAGTCCCTTTGATGGATTGTGTTGTTAATAGTCTATTTTTAATATGTAATCCTTTCTCTAATATTTGATTCCTTTTTCCTTAAAGTGTAGGTTTAGGTGTAGAGATGAGATATTTATTGTACTACTGGTATTTATGTTACTTGATGGTGAAGTAACATCCTCCAAGGATGCTTTTCCTATCTGTTGGCTACTCAAAAAACCCAACATGGGGCCAAGCTGTTTGTTAATGCTATGTCTCTTAATCATTCTTAATAATACATATCTATCAACTAAAAAGTATATGAATAGTACATATATTATTCTTTTGACTTTTAACACTTTTGACGTTTTATGACTTTTGACATTTTTTATTATTGTACCACATTTTGTTTATATATTGAGCTAAACAAACATTAGAATAAACATTAGTATAAATAAATTAAAATTGGCTCGAATATGAGATTTGGAAATCATTATTTAATATTATGTTTTATAATTCTTTTAAGATGGAGATATTACAATAGTCAGTAACAGTAAATCATACTAGTAATTTTATGTAAGGTAATACATCAATATATAAACATTTTTGATAATGTGAAGCTCATTTTCAAACAGAATGAATATCTCTGCTAATGTGACTTTTAAAATATTAGTCAATTTAACATTAATTAATTTAAACGACTTAAGAAACACTGGTAATAGTAGTAATAAAATTAATGTAGTACTTCTATATGATCTTTTTTTTTTCTTTTTAGCCTCTGGAACTACTGTAAGGTATTACTAAAGAGGATGAACGAGGATGATATGTATGAATGTGAATGAAGTGTAAACTTGTATAGTCTCAGGTCGACTGCTCCTGAGAAGTGTGGTTAATTGAAACCCAACCACCAAAGGACACTGGTATCCACGATCTAGCATTCAAAGTCATATAAAAATAACTACCTTTACTAGGATTTGAACCTTAGAACTCTCAACTTCGAAATCAGCTGAATTACAATGTCGCGTTAACCACTAGACCAGCCTGGTGGGTCTCATCTATAGCGACTACTTAGCGACTACCAAACTAACTATGATTGTCCCAGTATATTACTTTGACAAAAAACAAAATCAAATCACCTTAAATCTTTTTTCTCTTGTTAACATTAAATATTATGTAATATTAGATTTTTTTCTGAACAAAGTGAGCAGTAGTATTATTTCAGAGAATGGAAAGATACAAAGTGAAGGATCAAAGTATAACTTATCTCCATAATCTATATAACAGTTGTTATATCCTTTATTTTAAGAGATGAACTCTTAGAGTGGGTATGTAACTTAGACATGGCTAAAATTTATATCACTACATTTTATTAGATGGTAAGATTGTATTCAAGATTAGCAGTAATCAGAAGTTTAAATAATCTTAACATGCACTTCATCTGTATTTCTTAACAAATCACTAATATAATCAAGTTTGATTCACAAGCTCTGTGAGGGTAGGAGTTTTTTTTTTTTTAAAGTTGTCTTTAGAAGTTAAAAAAGAAAGTTATCTTTACAAATGGGCTTTTCATTTTTCTGTTTAGCTTTTGGAACCACCATAAGATATTAACTGCAGAGGATGAGTGAAAAATGGAATGTCGTGTTGTACAGTCTCAAGGCGATTATTCCTGAGATATGTGGTTAATTGAAACCCGACCACCAAAGAACATCAGTATCCATGATCGAATATTCAAATTTGTATAAAAGTAACTGCCTTTATTAGGATATGAACCTTAGAATTCTTGACTTCAAAATCAGCTGATTTGCAATGACGAATTTATCAAAAGATCAACCTTTTTTTTTTGTTTAACCTCCGGAACACCACCATTAAGGTATATCTTTAGAAGTTGAGATGAAAGAATTGTAGCGTGTGTGAAAAAGCCATGCCTGACCAGGATTCGAACCCGGGACATCCGGATGAAAGGTCGAGGTGCTACCACCCATGCCATGGAGGCCGGTTAATAGATCAACCTGATTGGTTTTACAAATGATCTGATCCTGAAGAAGAAGACACCTGCCATGTGTTGGTTACAGTTGCCACGCTACTCCCTCCATTCTTAGCCCTAATGAGCTTTATCAGAGGCATCTTCTAAACCATCAACAAAAATCAAATTGCTTGTTTGGATTAAAAAGAAAAAAAAACCAGCCATTAAACACATTTACTAGTTGTTTAGTGATTTCTATCTTTTGTTGATGGTAATGGATTAAGGGGCTTCATCATGTTTATTTTAATAATGAGATTTGATTTAACATGAATAGCTATAGAAACTCTAATCAAAGTGATGCAATTTTTAACTGTTTCATGAACAATCATTAAACTCATGTAAAATTGATGTTTAGCTTGTTAATCTTCTTTATTTTATAATAAGCTCTTTAATTTTGGTGAAATTTATGACAACTTAATTCAGCATTTTATTCCACCATTAGAAAATGAAAATTTTATCAAGAAAATGTTGGTTTTGTCAATATGGCTCAACCTGTCATACTATTAATGAAGTAGTAGCTATGTTGCAAGAATTTTTTGTTCATTGCTTGATCTTGCAAGGCTTTTGGCTGCCAACAGATCTTATAAGAACTGAATTTTCCTTTGTAGTAATTAAAAATTGCAGTTTTTGAGAACAATTCTTATGTACTTGATAAACTAAAATCCTTTTAATATTGAAGTGAAATATAAAACATCTGAGCAGAACAAAACAACTTTCAATCTGTACTATGAAAATAAAGTTCCGTGAAACTTCCCAATGGACACTTCCCAATAATGGGCTTCTCTTAATACCGGGTACTTTTAGATTCCTTGGCAGTTTTATAGCTATATTAATGGATAAAATACTTCTTAATAACAGACCTTCTAAACAACGGATGTAGACAATGAATTTACCTATAAAAACTGTTCAACCAGATCTGAAAAACAGACAGTAGGAATAAAAATAGTAATTTTTCTTGTTTTATATTCATTGTGACTAATTTGTTTATCTGTTGTGATCACTTCCTTTGTGTTGCATCACTTTCTGCCTTCCTGTCTAGACGCTGATGCTATGATTTCAATCAATTCATCATCCAGTGTGATTCAGTATCAGTTATGTACAAGTGTATAATGTATGAGTATATTGAATATGTGTAATATTTTTTTTAATTGTCTAGTATTGAATTTTTTATGCTAGTACATTTTCTATACATACTTTTATTGTTTCAGAAATGTAAACTTTTAACATTAAAAGAAAAAGAAGTAGTTATAAATGTCTATGAAAAAAAACTCAGTGTGTATGATACGGCAAAACGTTTTGATATCGGTAAAACTCAGATAAGTGATTTATTAAAAAGAAAACTGATATCCTAAAGTCATGGACTGAAATAAAATGGTTAAACAACCTTGTAATTCATAAAATGCTAGGCTTGCGGTTGACAATTTGACATATGATTGGTTTTGTAGTGCTCAGGTTGATAACATTCCAGTCTCTGGAACTTTAATATGTGAGAAGCTCCTAGAAATTACTTAAGAACTTGGTTACAGTGAGTTTAAAGCATGAGGAGGTTAGTTAGATAAATTCTGAATTAGATATAATATCTCATTTAAAAATGTTTGCAGTGAAATATCTAGTACTCTAAATTAAATTATGCTGTCTGAATGAAAAGAAAAGTTAAATGAAATACGCATGAGTTAAATGAAAGAAACATTTTTATGTATAAATAAACCATAAATGGTTTATTACTTATGGTTTATTTATGCTTATTAATATGGTATTTAATTATTATTATTATTAAGGTTTTTTTTGTACAAAAAGAAAGAAAGAAACATTTATACAAAAGACAACATTAATAAACATAAACATTTATACAAAAAGAAAGGAAAGAAAGAGAGAAAGAAAGAAACCATTTATCCATAATTAAATTGTTCGTATTCATATTTGATTTTTTTAGTTTTAGATTATTTTTTTATACATATGCTTTAATTAATATTCTTGAATACTGCAGCTTCTCTTATTAATATTTTTCAAGTGTAAATTTTTTTTTATTCCATTTTAGTGTAATACAGTAATTTTATTCTCTTAATTATTGGCGATTATGGTAGTACAGTATTTTTTATTAAAGTGTGAACCCAGAGGACAGAGTTTTATCTTAATTGAAAAACAATTAAAAAAAACTGGAATTTACAAAGTCATTATAATTAGCAACTAATCTTAAAAAAAAATTAATTTATATGAAATAAATATGCAGTACTGTTGTAGTAGTCATGTTTTTTCTTTACAATAACTGAACATAAGAATATATTCACATTTTTCTGAAGAGCAGACGACTTTAAATAACGGGCAGATTGTTATCCTTGAGCCATATCCAATATTGGAAAGTTTTACTGTATACATAATCTGAATATTTCTGTAATTTTATTGTTATGAAAAAAACTTCAAATGTGCAATATCAAATTTTGGACCATATCCTTTATGAAATTGTCGGTCGATTTTATTAGTTAATGAGTTAATTGTTAATATTTACCTTATTTTGTTCATCAGAAGATTCTTCATCAAGATGAGTATAACTATGATTGTCTAACTCTGCTCTGAAGAAGAAACGTAGAGAACAACGAGGACAGTCATATGGTCTTGCTGCTAAGCCATGCTCTAACATATGTGCTTGTAAACCTTGAGCTGTTGTGAATACAGCACTGCATAAATAACATGTAAATGTGGGACAACCAGCAAATGTATGCTCTATTAGATGAGTTTGCAGTTGAAATGGTGTTGCCAGCATTCTTAAACACAATCTGCATTCATGTCCTGTTCCGTTACCCTCAGTTAATAAATGAGATGCGACATGTAATTGTATTTCACGTTCATTTTCAAAACTTAACTATAACATAAGAAATAAAAAATATTCAGTAATGAAAAAAGTAACTAATTAAAAATGAAACATTTTCTCTGAAAAAGTATACAATCAACATTTAAAAGAAATTAATGTTGGTGAGTGACAAAAAAGAAAAGTCAGAAAATGTGATATCAATACTTAAAGTTACTGAGAGATTCTTTTGAGTGTATCGGGAAGGACTTTATATCATATGAGCAAAATTCAAAAGAATGTTTGTTATACACATATATTCACAATTCATTACTAGTTGCTAATTCATTGCTATTTATATTTACTATTAATTAGATTTCATTTTATGTTTAATTAATATATATATATTTTCAAAACTAACAACTTAACCATCAAAACATAGTAACCAAAAAACTTAAAAAAAAAAAGTAATACCAATAGTTGATTTCTTGGAATTCCACATCATCAGTCAGGAGACAATTTTACAATTACATCAAGTAAATAAAACCCAATATAAAAATATCAAAAGTAAACCATATAAGTAATGGCAATGAAGTGTGTTGTTGTTACAAATTATGTGGTTATTAGAGTGTTCATGTTTTCTAAATGTTTAAGATGTTATTTATTTTTTATTATTTGCTTGATGCAATTACAGAATTGTGTACTGACTAATGATGCAGAATCCCACAAAAGTGACTATTGGAGTAAGCTTTTTATTTATTTATTTTTAGGTTTTTGTTATTGTATTTTGGGGTTAGGTTGTTATTTTTTTAATTTAATTAGCACAGTGGTCAATATGTTGATGAATTATTTGAATTTTCAAAAAAATAAAAAATAAAAAGATCTATATAATTTTGTATTAATTTAATTTTTTAGTAAATATAGATGGATGAAACATAATTTCTTTTTATAAAGCCAATGTAAGTAGAGTTGCTGTCTATAAAGAATAAAAATGTGGATTCATTTTTCATAATTGGAAATATTAAACACATGTAAAATGTATCAGTTAATGAATATTTAGAAGGGAAAATAGTTTCTATATAAAGAAAAATCCATAACAAAGCAGTATTATTAGTTATCAAGTAAGTGTGTATTTTTTAGTGAACAAAAAGTTGCCAACCTTTCAAAAGAAGCTATACCATTTGTAAAAACACCTGTTTATTATTATTATTTTTGTTGTTGTAGAGATTCAGTTGATTCTCAACAGGAATCTTTATATGAATCTTTATATGTATGTAGATATTCTAATGATTTACATTTTAGACCTACAGATTTTACTATAGGTAAAATTTAAAGATCATACTATATTTAGGTATAAATATTTAACAAATATTAAAATATTGTGATAATTACCTGGCATTTTATGCATTGATAAGTTTTTCTATGTACAGTAGAAAGATGAGCTTCTAATGCAGGTCCTGTTTCAAATTTCAATTGGCATTCTGGGCATCGAGTTGGTGTTGCTTTTCCATGTTTTGAATAACAGTCTTTACAAATTCCACCAATTAAGTCTCTTCTGTCACATCCTTTATCAACAAATAAAATGTAATCTTTATTTTACTAATATTACTCATATAAGATCACATTTTTGTATGTGGAATATATATGGAAATTCTGCAGAGTCGAAAAATTACAATATTAGGACTTGAACCTACAACCATCTGGATGAATGGCAAAGATGCTATCACACTACCAAGGAAGATTGGTGACTGGTGTTATATAACGCATTTATTGTGTATTTAAAAGTAAAAGTAAATTACAAAAGTAAAAGTATTTAAAAGTACCTATTTCAAGATCATTAAATTGATTTTCATTACCCAGAATAAATCATTATTAACTAGGAAGAACTGTTTTACTATCATCAATAAATTTGACTCGCTTTTATCAAAACTATAATAAAGGGTTACTAATTTAGAAAAAAAAGGGTTGCCTATAATAAAAGCCTGGTCTTATGTAAAATAAATTAAAATATTTTAGATCAGCTATAACTTTAATTTAACGTAACCATTGTAAAAAATGAACTGACATAACAATTAATCTAATCAAGCTTCTTCATATCTGTAGATGTCATCATTATATATTGGTATCTGAGGCAGGTGCCTTGCTCCATGTTTGTCCCATTCCCCTCTATTTCCAGCTATCCTGTAGTTGACAGGAATTCGGATATTGAGTTCCTGTAACATTCATTTTTGTTTAGATCATCTATAATTCTTTTTCAGCTCTCTTCATTGTGTATCATAGTGATCTTTTTAGCATTATTTTATCAATCCTTCTTCTTTGATGTGTTTCAGTCAGTTAACTTTCCTACTCTGCATTGTGCTTCATCATCTCCTAAAAAAAAACATGTCATTTGTGAAACTTTAATAATTTGTTTTCGTTACTCCTAGCTTGACCATATTCAACAAAATTTTTGTTTATGTCTTCAACATACAAATTAACCAATGCTGAGGATAAACAGCACCCTTGCCTTACTCCTTTTCACAGGTGAGACCATTCTGCTTGTGCATCCTTTACTTAACTACTGTTTTATAGTTCAAGTACAATTCATTAGTCTTTTTTCAGCGAGTTTAATTTTGCTTTCAGCATAATTAAATTCTATCTGTTCTATTATCTTGTCCTTCTGCCAAGAAGTGTTTACCATGCCTCTTGCTTTTTGGAGATTGGATTTTTTAAAAAAATAGTCTTTGGACATGCTCCTGTTGTAGATCACATTACACAAATTTACTATTTTAAAGCTTACTATTGGCAATTTAAAAACTGTTGTATATTTTTTAAAGATATGTCATGGATACCAAAATTCAAATATTTAATTTAGCAAAGCGAGTTATTATCCATACTTAAAGGAGCGCTGCTTTAAAGTTTAGTAAGACTGAAACAGTTTTCTATGCACAAATTAAAAGAAAAAGATGAGCTGGTCATATCATAAAGAATGCTGCTGAAAAATCTACTTTAAACAATCTACAATTTAGTTACACTCATAAATGAAAATTTGTGAAGTGTAATTAAAAGCTGTAAGCACATATAAAAATATTTTAATCACACAAGTAATCGATCTTAAATATGAATGGATTAAAGAAGATGATAAGAAATTAAGCAACCTTAGGACAAAAAATGCTGACAATAACTTCTCATAAGATATACCTTCTACTTTCACAATAAATCCTGTAAGCATTTCTCTTACTCTAAATGATAAAATATTCGTGTTAAAAGAGTCTTTGAAAGAGTGAAAGTTTTCTCAGAGATGGAGAAATCAAGGATGACCAGGTAAAATCTTATCAACAATTTATTGAATATATACTCATGAACTATACAACTATATAGTGAAACATAGGTTCCATTGCAACTCACTAACTATAGCCATTTTTATCCGGATTGGATATATAATATTGATTATTATGTATCATACATTTTTACATTCTTACAAATGTAAGTTTGTAAATAAATGTCATTTATTCAGTAGTTAGAAAGTTCATGAATTTTTTAATGAAATGTTATGGATATTACCTTGCAAGCAAACACAGCATTGCGTAGTTTCACTCTGGTGTAGATGAAATCGTGCATGTATTCTAGCCTCCATTTCTGATACAAGTGTTTGTCGACAAATAACACAAGCAGTTGGCAACATTAGCTGCATCTGAGATGGACTTACACTTCCTGCTGAACTGGTTGGAGTGCTCCCACTGTGTTGACGCATATGAACAAAGTATTGTTCTTCATTAATAATAGATGATTTACATTGTGTGCATGATGAACCATTTATTACCTGCAATATTTACAGTAATTAAGAGATGTGTTTATCTATCATAAGTATACAAGCAGTTAATTATTATTGTAATATGTTAAGTATCTATCAATTCAGTTGGGTTAAATTGGTAAAATTCAGACTATTCACCCACCAGGTTGTGAGATCTGATTTGGGTTCTCCATAAAACATTAGGGAGGATGTCTTTTGAGAAATTTCAATTGAAACATCAGGAGTCCCCACAGAGGTTAGAAGTTTTAAAAATGAATTGGTAGATTATTCCATGGCCTATCTATTTGAAGGACATGTCAATGCAATGTAACAATATTCTGTGCATAGATGTTCTATATATACTAGAGAATACTATAATGTATATTGACATGTACTGTAGATGTTAAGACTTAATGACCATTGTCACCTCACTCTCTCATTATCACATGAAATTCTTATTTTCAAGTGAAATTACTATCCATCAGATACATTATTTGATTTTCTTTACTTGTTAACTAATTTATATCATAAAAATTACTATCAATAAAATATATATTTATAAATATATAATATTTCAATAAAATTTTATTCCTTCTTATTTAACATTATTTAAAATGACCATCAATTGTAATCATTTATAAACATGTCCATTGAATAATAATTTATTATTATTACATAAAAATTATTTAACAAAAAAAAAAAAAACACTAAAAACATTATGAAAGTATAAAACATAGAAATTTGTAATTTTCTTAAACTTTTAATATATATGCATTCCATTAACACATTCACAATAATCTTACACATATTATGTTGTCTGAACATAATAATGGTGCTATGTTCAAATAAAAAATTTTATAACTATTTAAAAATAGTCAAACTTAAGTGGAAATAGATCCAAATTCTTGAAAATCATTAATAAGCTGAAATGATGTGTTCTTGATAAAAAATCTACAATCTAATGATGAAAGATTGTGGGTTGAATATCTAAGGAATTTTGAATGTTACTGGAATAATTGGAGATTCAGTGCATGCAATTTTAACATATGATTTGGGCACACTTTGGATGGTGCAAAAACTGTGTTCCACTCCAGAAGTTTAAATAATTAATAAGTATCACTATTAAGAGATTTTAAATCTTTCCCATTATGCTGCTGATGAAATGCAAAAGATTAGACTAAATCTATAGAAATTGAAAAATGGTATTTTTATTATGACAATGCTTCTACCCATATTTTTTTCATACTTAGCCCAGAGCTTTTAAAAAAAGTAAAATCTTAATTATCAGTTCCTAAGGTTCTTCAAGAACCTCATTCTTTAGACCTGGTCACTCATGGTTTCTGGCTATTTCCCAAGCTGTAAATGGTATTTGAAGATATTTCTTTTTGGAAATATCATTCAAAAATACTTCTTGAAATTTGTTGAGAAATGGAAAATCCAATAGGTTTATGTACTGAATCAACATTTTTATACTTTGCAAAAGCTAAAACTACAACCTGGTACAAAGATGTTTTTGTTTAACATTGTAAGGTAAGGTTAGTTTCTAAGATACTTTTACAACAAATTTTATGATTGTAATCAAACATCTGATATACTATTGAAATTTCTTGTTAGTGTTTAAAGATGAAAATTTTATTTACCTTACAATGTGTTAGTTTGTGCTCAGCAAGTATTGCAGCAGATGGACATATTTCATCACAGATGTTACATTTATGTTTACCACTTCCAGAACCACCTTGTGAATGGGTTTTCATGTGATTTTCTAATTCTGTTCTAGATTTACAACTTTCACTGCAATAAGCACAATGTAGACTAACCTGTTTAAAATAAAAAAATATGAGATTAATATTTAAAAAATATATAGTTTCACCACAAATTTGTTTTTTTAGAATTATAGTTCTGCAATGAATCTAGCGATTCTAAATTAGATAAATGAATTAAAAGTAAAAAATAAATTATATAGTTAAATTTACCTTGCTACCAGTTGAAGATTTTAAATGGTGTACTAATTTCCTATGTGCAGCTAATTCTGCTTCACTTGTAAAATCAGATCGCTCACATATATCACAGGCACTTGGATTATTGTTATTATTATTTGTGTGTTCTGATTTCTTAACAGTGCCAGTATCAACTGGTTGATTACCAGACACGTTATTTCTTCCACTTGTTGGGCCATTTATTGTTATTGATGCACATGATGATGGTATATTATTTTTTGATCCAGATACTGATTGTTTCTGATCAGAATCTTCTCCATTTATGACCTAGAAGAAAAAAACACACATTTTTATGCAAGAGCATTCAGTATTGCTTGATTTCATAGAAATAATAACAATTTTAATTTTTTTTCCATCAGCATTATTTTTCAACATTAGATTATCGTGATGGGATTAAATTGTAACATTGCATTACAATTACTACATAAACATTTAACTATATAAAATTACCTGGGGTGTATGATGAGTTTGAATATGTTTATCGAGTAAAAATTCAACATGGAATGTCTCTGGACAGAGTGGGCAGCGGAATTGTTTTGTATGGACGGCTAAATGGAACTGCATTTCCAGTTCACTTGAAAAACTCATGCGACAAAACAAACATCTCACCATTTGTGTGGGCTGAAAAAATATAGTTAAAAAATCTCAATATTTATGTTTAGGTCAAATTATTTCATATTATTAAACATGCATAAAAAAATAATTCAAAAGATACAGAAAAAAAATACATTCTGAAAGGTTGTAAAATTATTGCTGACAATACATTCAAAAAATAAATATATTTATTTGAAAATTAATTTACAAAATGTACTTATAATTTTCTTCAAATACTTTATTAAGCTAATTGTGATATATCAATTCCAAAATATAGTTTCAGTATTTTTTTTTGCTTTCAATCATGACAATGAGATCAGAGTAAGCTTGGCTGTGCTTTGCTGCAATGGGCGAGTAATGCCACTTCCTTTTTAGAGCGTGGCAGTTGTGAATTCTTAATTGTACTAAAACTTCCAAACTTATAAAAGCTATTTATCAATAACAACTTTTATAAAATGTGGATCAACTAAATCAAGTAGATCATTCAACACCTAGGTGTATTCCGTACACCTAGCTTTTAATTTAGTGAAAGTTAAAAAACCCACTTATAAAAATTTAATTCAAATCAGTTGAGCAAAGTTTTACAAACGTATGTACAGTAGCGTGCAGATTAACCTGAATGCAATTTTATGTAATAAAAAGTAACTTTATTTAGGAAAAAAATACCTGTATAATTTATGAATATTTAGTAATAATTAAGTCCTCCTTTATTCTTATCACTCCACATACTCGATTTGGCATCAATTCAACAAGTCTATTATTGTTGTTTTAATTTCTTTATCATAAAACCATACTGATATTATTGCCTTAATGAGGTAAATTTTTGTGGTCGAATTAATTTTTGAGAGTTGTTTTTTAACTATTGCCCAAAGATGTTCAATTCGGTTTAAGTCTGAGGCGCTTGGTCATGGTAACACTTCAATGTTTCATTCTTCAAAAATTTTTTCCACTTCATTGGCACTATAGGTGGCATGGCATAATTCTATTTTATTCAGGGAATTTGTTTTGAAGATGTCATAACTCTTTCCTTCAGAATTTTGATATATCCAACACTTTTCAACATACCATTTACTGGAAGTAATGAACAAATGTCTTCAAATGTGAAACAATTCCAAAACATTTTTTCTGGGGTTATTTAACTAACTGTTGGATATAAGCTAGTGATGTACTTTTATCTAATGGTTTTCTAAAGTATGAAACCCTTTGCCGCTGAACATAAAGATGTGTCTTGTTGGAAAGCATTACATTTATCCAGTTTTCTTTGGTCCAGTTAGCATGTGCTTTGGCCCACAAGTGCCTTTTATTTCTCATTGCTGGAATTAAAAGCTGTTTTTTGGCTGGTCAATGCGCTTTCTATCCAACTGCAAGAAATCGGCATGTAACAGTTGCCACATGTAAATCTTTTCAACTGGCCATTGATTCTCAATTTAAGTCCACAGCATTCTCAATTTAAGACGACAGCTGTTTAATTTTGGATAAATTTTACTTTTACTTACTAATAATCGATCCTTTTCTTTTATGGCCACATTTGCCTTTTCTTTGAGGTGAAAATAACCAGTTTTTTAAACTGTTTTAAAATAGCATTCACTATTCCTGTTTTAACATCATACTTAGGAGCTATTTACTATTGTGTCATACTGGTATGCTCAGAAAGAGCAACAATCTTTGAATGTTGTTTTTCAGAGTTTTATCCATTATTATAAGTACAAGACATGCTGAATAAAAAAATATGATTTTGTAATAAAAAATGAAATAAACCTTCACTAAATACTATTTGTAACATGAAAATTTCTATATAACTAAAGCTAAGTATTCTGCATTTTAATTTATTTTTTTTTTGTTTAACCTCTGGAACCACCATTAAGGTATATCTTCAGAGGATGAGATGAATGAATTGTAGTGTATGTGAAAAATGCCATGCCTGACCAGGATATTAAATTACTGAATAAAAATAACCTCACATTAGACAGGCACCTTAAAGAATGGGTGTGGTTAAGCAATGTAGCTATACCAAATAAATAAATAAAAAATTCCTTGTGTTCAGATAGATTTGTATGCTACCGTAGTTTTAAGAATTTTGATAAATATATCATAAATTTCAAACATATTATAACAAATAACATATCCAATTGATTAAGGGAACCTTTACTGGTTCACATAAAGTTTTATCTATATTGTTTAAGTAACTTTCCGCTTATGTAGGGACAAGTATATAAAAAAATCTAAATTAGTAAAATTGGAAACTATTTTTGTTTAAAATAGTTAATAATACTGAAGTACTATGAAAATTATTCTGTTAATATACATTATTTACTTTTTTATTGCATTATAAAGGTAGTACAAAGTTAAAAGTAGTTAATACAAACTACTTTGAATTAAATATTTTTGTATCATGTAGATGATTTATACTCATAAAAAAATAAAATCATCCCTCTCTTATCTTTGCATTATTTTTTAACTCATACAAAATTATTTTATTTTCAAAACAAGTATATAAACCCAAAAGGAAGATAAAATTATAATACAATTAATATAACTTAAGTTTCCAACTATCAAAAACCATATCTGCTGCACTCAAAGACTCATTGTCTATAAAGTAGAATGTATATAAAATATTTATACTTTATGCTAAATAAATATATGACCTTGGAAAAAGATCCAAACACTTACTAAAATTGAATAAAAAAATATATATTTAGTGTGTAGTTATATTTTAAATTTAATTAAATTTTTAAAGTTTCTTTGTTTCTTACTGGTGCTACTGGTGGTTTAGGTTCTGGTCGTTGAGGTACATGAATGTTAACAATGTGCAATTTAAATTCTTGTTCAGAATGAAAGACGGTATTTGATGGACATGCTGTACACCGATACATTTTAGATTCATTGCTATGTTTCACTGCAAAGTGTACCTGAAAATATACAAACACTAAATTAATATGTACCTAGTATTATTAAATTAAGTTAAAAAAAATATTTTAACTACAATTATAGTAATTACTCAATGTTTTATTATAGGCACTGGTAGGATATTTTCTGAACAGCTGCCAATTCTTTATCTGGTTATACTCTATTTTGGTTTCTTGTATGTGTCTGGAGGCTGTATTATATTTCAGACAATATATCAAAAAAAAATTTTTGTTCCTTCACAAACTGAGTTTAAAAACACTGCCTATAATGAATATCTGCTTTGATGGCTGAGGTATTATTATAAAACTTAGTAGGATTACTTTTCTGACTCCAAAAATCTAAATTTTTTACAGATTTCATCCATTTTAGGATGAGGAGGTCTTCAGCTATATCAAATCTACAGTTATATGTATCCTGAGATTCACTTTATAAGAATTTTTTATTACTTAAAAGGTATAATTTTATTGTTTGTTTTCTTGCATTGATTCTGTTAGTCTAAACCTAACGTACTGAAGATGAAAGTTAACTAAGCACATTTTAGAACAAGTGTACAGATTAAATTACCCTTGAGACATGTACCAAATTCATCTGAAACTAGCTTTATTTACACACAATTATACAAATAAAAATGATAAAATATTCTTTATTTCATATTAATATTTCTTCAACTGAATAGAAGATTTAAAAAATTTTTTTTGTAGAGATAATATTTAAATTTGTTACATCTTTTAAGTAAGGATAAAACATTCTATTCAATTTTTTTAAATTTTGTAAAAATTACATTTTTTTATATCTTCAAGTAAAAAGCTGCTCTTTTAAAGGTATATATTTTACATAGATTGAAATTTTATCTTTAATTTGCAGTAGAAGCTGAGTTATTGATTTTAAATTTATTTAAAATAACTTTTCTTAGCGCA
>JAAAKQ030485175.1:30046-42629 GCA_010016005.3 Zanna intricata
TAATGTTTTTATGTTGTTGTTAATGTTCATGTGTGATTTGTTTTAATGAGGTAGTTTTCAAAAGTGGACTAGGTATGCTGTAGTATGAAATGTACAACACAATTAATAAAAACAAAATTAAAAGTCTGAAATATGTAACAAGCACAATTTAAACTACTTCTACATTTGTGTTAACTTTCAGCACCTGAAGAAACAATATCTAAAGTTTTATTTAGAATGAAAGTTACTTCAGGTTCAGATAAAATTTTTATTATCTTCATCTTAAAACAAAGTATATTGTAGGTGAATTAAATTGTTCTATGAGGAATAATATGTAAAATTTATTATTATTATTACTTTTTTTATTGTGTCACACAACATTGTTAATTACTTCTTTCTGTAATAAAATAAAATGTACAGTTTTAATAATAGTGAATAATTTTACCATAGACGGAGAACGACTGTTGTCAACTCCATTGGCAGAAGAATGTCCATTTTCTGAATGACGAAACCTTTTACTTGATGGAGGTCTATCATCATGAGGTGTGGGTGTTGGTCTTGGGGAAGGCTTTTTAGAAAGATCCGTGGGCTTTAGCTGTTCTGCTAGACCATGAGGAGAGAATAATCCAGCTCCTCCATGCAGTAGCACATAGTGTTCTGCAAAGAGTTGTGGTGTAGGAAAAGGTAAAGCACATTGTAAACAGTAAAGAGGATCCTTGCTTCTAGGAAATCCGTGAACTGAAAGGGCATGTTTTTGTAGTGCAGAGACTGAGCCAAATCTCATTGTGCAAAGTTCACATGAGTATGGCAGAATGGAACCAGCTACAGTATGGCTTGGAGGAGAACTCAAAAGTTGTGTTGTTTGTCTGAGGGCTGATAATTCTCTTTGGAGGTCACCATTCAAGATAGAACCTGTAAAGAAAAAAAAAATTAATGCAAACAGAAATGTTTTAATCTGATGCATTTTTGTTTAGAATAAATGAAAACTTTCATAAATAATTTTCGAGAAATAAAAATAATAATCCTCTTTGTTTGTTTAGATAACATTTTATACAGTATGGCTATTCATTTGCAACTTTGATAATCTAAGCCATCAACTGTACAGAGTACAATTATATTTTATGGCAATTTTTTGTTAGGTATGGCTAAACTTCTGCATTTCTTTTGCTAATCAGTAATGTAATTTTAATCAGTAATTAATATTTTTTTGAAAGAATTTTCCCTCAATTTTTTACATCCTTATAAGGAAGGTGGAAAAAATATATTTTGGAGGCATCAGAAGTTTTGAGATAGATTATGAACACATTTAAATAATAACTACTTCCTAATGAGAATATATTATAATTTATGTGGTTAACATTCATAAATATAGTAATTTCTAGTTACTATAATTCATAATCTTGTCATATGTAAGAAATGATGGCTAATAAAATACTAGCAGTTCTGTAGGGATACAATTCTGTATTGGGTGATGATGAAAAGGAATTTAACTTTTGAGATTTTGATTAAGAAATAATTTGTGTAAATTATTATACTTCTAAGTTTGCTGTGAAAAGTTAATTAAAAAAAAAAATCCTTGTTAAGTTTTAATCTGATTTATACAGTTAGGGGATTATTTTAAAGCTAGCTAAAAAATTAATCAAGAGTAATTTTTGACCAGTACCAAAAAAAAAATTTTTTTTGAGATAATTTTTTTTCTTATATCATAAAATGCAAACTTTTGAAGCCTTATTTTTGAAAATGGTTCTTGTTGAACAAAAAAATAAACAATCCTCCACATTGCTCCACTTTTGAGCTTTTCAGAGATTAACTACTACAGTCATTGATTCACTTAAAATGAATTACTGAAGCTCTGCAGAAGAAAGATTAAGTTTAAAATTTATAATCTTAATTTGCTGACATGATGATTAAATAAATATTAGAAAAAAAGTTATTGTTATGCTATACTTTCATTAGCTTTTCATTTGAAGATTTTAAAGAGTGTGGTAACTAAAATATCCAACATTTTCTTAAGATTTCTTTTTTTAATTAAATACATTGTTAAAAATGTTGTAGGTATTAGTTCAGTATCAAAGTATGACTGAGATTTTTAAGTACTCTTACAAACAGAAAATAACAATAAACTGTTTCTTGTGAGAGATATTGCATAAAAATACTTCCACCCTTCATCAGTTTCCTGATTCATAAATTCATCCTGCCAATTAAAGAATTACCTTGGTTTTTTTTGTTCCTATTCAAAGAAAGTTCCAGTCTTAATTATGACTGTGATACATCTAAAGTAGGTGAGGTTACAATAGGCAACTCTCAAAATTGCTTTCTCTGAGGATAATTATTCTCAATATACAATTAGTATCTGTGGTGAACACACATTATAACTGATGAATGCAGATTAAGACTAGTGTTACTTGTTGGGCTGATTATCACCTGAATTTTGGTGATTTTTGTGAGCAAATATATGTCAGGATATTTGGCCTGTGTGAAAACCATGGAACACTATTTAACTCTTTTTTCCCTTTAACAGACTTTGAAATGATTCTTCAGAATGGTTTTCCTGGTTATGGGAATAGCTTGTATGTCATATCAGGTTACCTACAATAATTTGGCTACATCTCCTGACAGACAAAAAAAAATAATAAGCAGAAGAATTAGAGCTTTGCAAACATCAATTTTTTTTGTTTTTATCAACAGTAAACTATAATACTTCAAAAAAATTAATTTATTATTATTATGCAAAACTTTCAACTATTTACCATGCATGGCTTGAACATGGAGGTGTAGAGCTTCCATTGTATTAAAATTATCTTTAGTACAGTACATGCAAGCCAATCTAGGAGATGGAAAAGATGGTGAAAGATGAAGTCTGCTAGCTGACCTTGGAGTTGCAGGTGGTGTACATGTTCGCTCAACATGATGATGATTTGCCATATGACCCTAGAAAATTGAACAAAGAATTTTTTACTTAGAACATACAAAGTAACCTAATGTTTATTTTATTTTTTTCATGAAAAGGTTATTTAAGAAGGATTATTAACTGCTTATTTAGAAAGTTTTTCCCATGAATTTCAAATTTTCTAAACAAATTCTTTTTCAACTCATAGAACACTAATGAAAAGAGAAATGACAAATTGAATTGCACTCTGTAAAATAAAAGGCTGTAAAACTTCAGGTGGAAAGGAAAAGAAAAGAAAGGAAATCTACGTAAACAACTGTAATTTACTAAATCTCAGTATCTACTGATCCAATTGTTCATCTTAGATCAAAGGTATTACTTAAAATTTTTGTTTTCTACATACAGATTATATTGCTAGGGTGATGAATCATAGACCACCATAATTTTCCTTTCTTTCAATATTCTTCCACAATCAGATCTACCAGTACTTTACCCCCCAACTTACAGTATACTTTTTAACTTTATTTGATCATTTTTTCCTCGTTTACTTCTTGCTCTTCTCATTAGTTTCCCAATTCAACATTTTCAGTTAATTCTATTTTCCCCATTCAGTTTACATTCTAAATCCTCTTACTCTCTTTTTCATCCTATTAATACATTTTCTTTCTTATTACTTTACATCTCTTTTTCTTTCCTTCTTTTAACTTTTTTCTTACATGCTTTCTGTGCTTGTAAGCATCCATACTTCTATACTCTTCACATGATCCTTCTTTGTGTTGCTTATCTTTCTTCTAATAGATTTAACTTCCTATGCTTATGATTTTCTTTTCTTTAGATCTTTTTTAACTCATTTCTACATGATAAAGAGAATCGATTTGGACTAAAGAATGCATCTAAAGTCTACAATTCAAATATTCATTAATTCATATATTTGTAATACTCCTTTAAGGAGTGTTCTGGATTAACAAGATTTAATCTGTAATTTTTATTACATATCTTTTATCGAATAGAATACTACCTTAAGTACATTCCACATTAAGTATGAAACAAATTATTTACCTGAAGATCTTCTGGTTTACGAAAGAACTCTGCACACTGTAAACATTTAAATGTATTCCCAGGTGGGGATGGAGATGGTGGCTCGCTGGATTTCTTATGGTTTTGCATGTGAGATGTTAAAGCAGCAGCGGTATTGTATCCTCTGTTGCAGACAGTACATTGGAATGGTTTTTGATTATCATGAGTTTTCATATGAATTTTTAAGTGGTCACTGAAAAAAAAAGAGTAAAAGTATAATTAATATTTTAAGATTGACTGTATTTCTTAACAAGAAATGAGTTTATAGATAATGGAACAATAAAAACTAAGACAGTTATATATTTCTCTACGATGCATACTATTGTAAATATGTAAATATATATATATGTATGTAAGTACATTACATATAATTTCTATTAATATTATTAAATATATAAAAGAGAAAATGTATAACACTGTATATAATTTAAAACATGTGTATTAAAACATAGCAAATAAAACTAAATAAGTAATGTGTAATCCATTTTTAGTAAATTATTATAGTTGATTAAAGGTTACAGATTCTCAAAAAAATTAATAAAGTAGGCTATAAAGAGATCCATCCATTTGAATTGATACACCAATATAAATATGGAAAACATGAAACTCAAAATCAATTTAAACGGATTTTGTTTCAATTTTGAATGCAACATAAAGATATCAGCAAAAAACTTAAATGTATACAAACTGTATGGTAAGTTTGGTGTTTATGAGATTCACTAAAGCTTAACGGATTTATAAGACTCTAGTACACAAAAATCTTAATGTTAAGACAAAAAAAGTTTTTCAAACAATTTTTCCTGCAGTTTCTAAACTACAGAAAAAATACTTAAGAATTTAATATAGAGAAGCATTTTGTTATAAAATAAAACGCATAATAAATCTTATAATAATTGAAAAAAAAATTTCACTGTTCTTTATAACTGTTACCTCAAATAATTTTGAAGATATACATAACGTAATATAGTTGTCAACTAGAACTCACGTAGTTTCTTTCATGACTTAATTTAATGTAACCGTACGAGTTTTATATAAATGAACAGCCTCATTTTTTGTTATATAATTTGCTTTATGTTTTATTATTTTTTCCTATTGAAGACGTATGTTCTAGCGACAAATTATTTATCGAGCTTTAGCAAAACTGTCTCGTTGTGTGTGTAGTATACCTCAATAATTTACGGCGCTACTATATATTAATTATGCTGTAACACATTAAACACCGATTAACAGAGTAAAGAAACTTTTTATTATACGTTATGAAAATCTAATCGTTTATAGCAAAACACCCATCTCGAAAACGCATTCTATATATATAATATATGAGAAACATAATTATGACTTTTGTATGTTTAAATGAAAAATATTTATCAAAAAAATTATAATTGTTTTTAATCACTGATCTTTGTTATGGTTCTATTAAATACGCAAAATCTTAGCTGACATTTCTAATCTATTTGTTATTTTGTAAAAAAAGAGAAATAAAAACAAATATAGCTTTTGCAATTTGGCACTAAAATAAATTTAAAGAAAAAATATTATAAAGAAGTCAAATATTTTGACCTCTAACTTTTTTAAATAATTTTTATCGCCGAACGTAAAGAGCAAAGCATTAGAAAAATGGAACAAATTTTCTTTCTTGTACTATTTAGTAATTTTAAACATTTCCACACTGAATTCCCAAAATAAATAACACAAACGCTATTATCATGTGCAACATTCAAAATATAAGTTGGTAAAAAATAAATAAATAAATATAAAAATAAAGTACGGTGAAAGAGGAGTAGTTTGTAATTTGCTCAGGAATCGGGTAGTTATAGTAACAGTAGAAACTATGAAAGCCTATCTGAAGTACAGAGAAGAGGAACATCAGAACTGACCATATCCTTTTTTTTATTTGGGTATAGAAGAATCAATAAATGTATAAAGTACTTTTCTAGAGCAAATTATCAGTACAGGGATAAAAAATAAAAAATACAATTTGAGCAATTCTGAGCAAAGACAAACTTTTCGTTTCCGACGTCCTAACATTTCGCAGTCAAAAACACATTGATGTTCAGAGTACAACTAACTACAAATGTTCGATTAACAAATAGACCCTACACACAAGCATCAAGTTTAAACTCGCTCAACACTGTGACTTTCTGCAAAAGCACGTATGAAAAATACACCGCTACACAGTCAACATAACTTCAAATTACGGTTAGGTTGTCTGTTGTCGACCTTAAATTAAACGTAAATTACGAACAACTCAACAAATCTGATAAAATTTTCGCACGCACACTCCAGATATACTGCTACAGCATTTAAATTTCAATGAAACTGATATAGTAGTTTTGGAAATTTTTCAATCAGAAAAATTGTAAAAAATAAAATTTTGAAAAAATTTCAAATTTTTGGGAATAATTGAACCTAACTGAAGAACGACTCAACCAATTCTCAAGTGTACAAATACAGATTCACTACTACAGCCGGCCTCCGTAGCCGAGTAGTAGCGTCTCGGCTTTTCATCCGGTGGTCCCGGGTTCGAATCTCGGTCAGGCATGGTATTTTTCACACACGCTACAATTCGTTCATCTCATCCTCTGAAGATATAAACGTAACGGTGGTTCCGGAGGTAAAAAAAAAAAAAAAAAACTTAAGCATACTTAAATTTTCAATGAAATTGAACTAGTAGTTTTGGAGATTTTCTAACTATAAAATTTATAGAAAATTTCTATATTCTAACTATAAAAATTTCTTTTTCTAACTACAAAATTTAAAGAAGGGATAATGAGGAATTAAATATGAAGTTGACTAAAAGTAAAACATATGATGTGGACACCACGTGGCTTCCTTGCATGGCTATTAAATTACATATACACATATTTTTTAAATTAAAAATACATATATAAAATTTTATTTCATTAATAACTTCTGATAATTTTTCATATTTTAAAATTTTTTTACTGCTATTATTCAATTATTATTTATCGTAAAATGTTTTTTACAATCAGAGGTTAATAATTATTAATAAATAAATATATTTCAATTAAAAAAAAAGTAAAAAAAAGGAGATGAAGTCTGATTCGTACCAATGTGTAACCTTGTAACAGCAAAATATTTCATTAATTAAAATTTTACTTGGCTATAACTCTGGAACCAATGAAAATAAGTACCACTTATGGCATATCGTTGAAAAGCTCTCAATGAGGACTTATTACTGCAGTTAATAAAAATTCAAAAATCCAAATTTTTTTGGATTTTGGCTTTTTTGGCCACTTTTAGTTCAGTCAATTGCAATAGAAAGGGAAGATGCATAAATAGGTGTTACAAAATTCTTGAATCCAAAATTGCAATGTCCTTCGGCTAATCGTTTTTGAGTTATGCGAGATACGTACGTACAGATGTCACGCCTAAACTAGTCAAAATGGATTCAAGGACGGTCAAAATGAATATTTCCGTTGAAATCTGAAAACTGAAATTTTTCGCGATCACAATACTTTCTTTACTTCGAACAAGGAAGTAAAAATAACTTCTCTTTCTTTGAAAATAACAGTTTTCAAGAAATTTTAATTTTTGGCAAACCATAAGATACCCCATGTAGCAATTAATCTCTAAGTCGCTTAAAAGATGGACTTCAAAGGATTCTTTTTTGATTATTAATGGTTTTTTAACGACTAAATTTTTATTTAAAAATTAAAGTTAACCTAAGTATTATGTATTACGTTAGAAATTGAAACATTATTAAATAGATCTCTAGTTACAGCTAATATAGATTTAGTGACAAATGAAACGTAACTTATATTTTATTATTATTAGTCAAAGATATATGTTGAAATACGTTGTGTAATTTCTATTATAAGTCATAAGGTTTATTTTCGTAACATGACGCGTGTCTGTATTAAGGTGTATCAGTATCTAATAAGGGAGAAAGATAAAAACAAAAAGAGAGAGTTCGAATGAGTGGAGGGTGGAAAATTTCGGCTCGTGGCCATCGCGTGCCACGTCTGATGTGGTCATTGTCTACATGTCTCCGTCATACATCCTCTCTACATGCTTGTTAAAGTATCCCGATTGTACGTCGAGATTGGTGACTCCAGCTTTGTGTCAATCTTTTATTGAAAGCAACACCATTCTTTCTTTTTCATGATGTATCTACTTCTATTTCTATCTTCATACTTTTGATTCTCTTTACTTAGAGTATTAGGTTATTTTTCGTTTCTTTCTATAACTCTAGCATCTTTATTTGTCCGTTCTACCGAGATCTATTTTGTTCTCAATACCAAAATTTCTATGCACGTATCAAAAGAAATCAAGACATCTCTCGTTATATACGTTATTTTTCTTCAATATTACTATTATTATTTTTGAACAAAATAAAACGATTTATTCTACAGAATCTCAAAGAATACGCAGATTCTTTATTCTCTATCATTATAAATTGAGGGATATTATACGTCATAATGAAACATGTAATCTATTATATTAATCCTACAAAGGTTATAACAGAAGTCTTGATTTATAAATAATAAGATTGTAAAGCCTAAGCTCTACATTAACTTTTCTAAAAATCAACATCCTAAGATATAATATGCAAATATTTTATTATTAAAAAAAATTGTATAATTCAAATGATAGTGGATACAACCTGAAATGTGTTTTAAATGAAATATAAGCACAATTATACGCAAGATATATTTTTGAATAACATTGACGAACCTTTATAGTATATATATATATACAATTTTTATTTTATTTTTTTATACTTTTATTTAGTCGAAGTCATTAGCTAGCGTTTCAGTGTATTGTAACTGTATCGGTAAATTTGTAGTCTTGAATAAACTAGGTCGATTACTCCTAATACATATGGTTAACTGAAACCCAACCACCAAAGAAAACTGGTGTCCACGATATAGTTTTCAAATTCGAATAATAGTAAATACCTTTATTGTATTTGAACCTGAGAACTTTCACTTCAAAATCAGCTAATTTACGACGGGGAAGTTTATCACTACACCAACCCGGTGTTTATTTAAAAATTTTATTTTTATTTAGAATTTAATTTTTTTTATTTTATGTAGAATTTTTTTTTAGGTTTTTATGGAAAAAAAACTAATGAAAATGTGAAATAATAAAATTTTAAATTAAATCTTTCATATCTATAGAACAGATTATCCCAATCTGATAAATCAAAACTAAAGATTCTTCTTTTAACTTTTACGAAAGTTGCGGTTAACTTTAGTAGAATGCAACTTAATCCGTGATTCGGATGTCGCGCTACACGAAAAACAAGCTGTAAAATAAGCTTAAGAGATAGTCTTCAGTCAGTTATAAAATAAAAGAAAAAGAATCAAACTGTACCTCGTACAGTTCTAAAACAGGTATTTATTAAAAGTAACATTTAAAAAGTTTTCTTGTTCAGAAAAATATTCACCTCGGGTAAAGAATAAACAATAATTTACGAAAAATTATAAATTAAACGTTTGATATATGGAGATAACTGTTTAATCAATTTTTATAAAAGAAATATTAAAAATTTAGCATATTTTATAAATTTTATTTACGGAAATCAAGTAACTATCTTTTTCAGAATGTATTTTAGAAAGAAACTGAAAATACTACTAATTGAAAAATGACACAATAAAATGCGACTCGTCGTCTGAATCATTGCTTACGTCAGAGCGGATTTACCAAATAAATTTACTTTTAAAATCTTTCTTATAGTTTAATAAATAATACATTGATAAAAATTAATGATTCAGATCTTTTATTCGGTGCTGAGTTTTAAAAGAAAGTTGGTAAAAAAACTCACGGACATTCTAATTTATACAGAATGATTCATGAAGAATGGAACAAACTACTGTTTTATTCTTGAAAATAAAGAAGAAAGTTTATATAAACGTAGGTTCGAAAACGCTTTGTTAGCGAGTATCGGCTAGCAAAAATTTTTGCTCCTTCGGTAAAATTGTCAGAGCGTAATTATTGGGACTCAAGTTAAGGGATACATTTATCGGATTTGTATGAAATCTATCCTGTTTATCTGAAAAAAAAGGTCTCATAGCGATGTATTTAGTAGTTTTCTAGAAGTTTGGGGATGAAAGATAAAAATTTCGGCCGAAAAACACATTACTTTAAGTTAGGCGAAAAATAACTTTGTTAAACGGGAAAGAAACGCATTAAAGTTTTAACAAAACTTGAAGAGAACTTGATTCTGAGTAAAACGATATAAATAAAGTTCACAGAAACTAAATACAAAGTTAAGAATTATTTAATTTTTTAAATCTTAATTGTTTCTTTTTCTAAAATATGTAATTCTTTTGTTTCTCTTAATACCTTGTTAAAATCTGCCACATTTTACGTTTTGTTTTTAATACACTTGAAAATACGTTTGTATTTAGTTTCTAAGTTTAAAGAGTATATTTTCTAAGTTTTCTTTAGTTTCTGTGGACTTTATTGGTAAAGTTAAAAAAAAAAGAATTTTAAAATTTGTCGGAAAAATTGAGGGTAATTTATTATTTTTCGTGACTTTAATATTAAATACAGTAGTTTTCATCATCTTCAGCGTCAAATTTTCTATTGTTCTTCATTTTTTTTTTTTAACAACTATCTTCAAAGACTGATTCGTTAATAACGCTTATGCGGTTTTATATCGTAACTAACAATGAAATTATATGGTACGAACCGGTTCCAACTTTCAGGTTTATCTATATATGTCATATTTCTTTCTATTTTAGTGTCAACTTCTTTCAAAGCTAACATTTTCTATGACATAAACTTGGATTTTGGTTATACCTCTATACTTTTAAATAGCTGTTGAACGAATTCAACAGCTATTTTTAACCGACATTAATCACTTTCAACCGCGCTATACAAGCATTAATTATTAATTACACTTTGAGTTCTCTTAGATTTGTAGTTTAATTCGAAATAAAAAGTTGATATAAGTAAGAATTTACAATTTTTATCATATATGAAACTTCAAGTTTTGTAAAACAAAATTTCAATTTTTGTGAAAGTAAAACATTCGAGTTAACAAAAGAATTATCTGTCATTTATAAATTTCTAAAAAAAATTATTCATACTATTAGATATAGGGAAAGTAGAGGTAAATCGGTTTTAAACTAACAGAAATTTTGAATTACTAATGTTTCAATTACAGATTTATATTTAGTCGAGAGATAATGTCGTTAATGAATTACCAAAAGGCAGTACTTCGCAAATTATTAAAATAGTTTGAATAAATAAAACATTAACAATTCTTAAAATTTTTATTTATTTATTTGAACCAGTTGCAAGCTGCCACATTATAGAAAGAGTGTTATGTTAGGTAACCAAGCTATATATTTACAGCTATACAGCTGGCAGGATGGATATATTTGTACGTAATTGCAATGTTATATGTACTTTTCATGTATAATTACTATAAAACTTCTTATTTATGACTGATATTAGTTTACAGTAAAATTAAAGTTTTACTAAACCTTTTTTTTACTACTATTAGACCAAAATATTCTTTTTTTGTTTAATTACAACTCATCATAATAAAAAAAGTATAAAATAATTAAATTTATTCGATAAAAATAGTAATAAACAAAAGCAAAATAAACAATACTACAAAAAAAAAATAACTTTAAAAACAGTTAAGTACAGTAAATGAATTTTACTAGAAAGGAATTAGTCTCCGTGACGTTCCGCTATGTATGAAAATGAATAAAGAAACTGTAGGATGACATAAAAAAAATAAATAGAAAAACAAACAATAAAACAAAACAATTTAACAAGCACGATTTTATATTTTTAAATTTCCTATCGCTAAATAAAATAGAAGAATAGTTTAAACATTAATTTCACTAGTCTACAGCGAAGAAATCTAATAATAATTTTTAGTTGTTTAATCTACTGTAAGAGTTCTTTATGATATGTTTAACAATTTTTGAACACTGCATTATTTATAACACTAAAATTGTAGGATTCTTTACAAATGGTTATTATACTAAAAAGACATGTATATATTTAATATATATTATATATTAGAAAAATAAAGTAAAGTAAAATGAAAATACTTCACGGTCTGAATTTTTTTGTTGTTTTGTTTCTTGGAATAAATTCATTCTTAGATAGAGTATCACTATTTAATTACTAAAAGGAAATTAAACTGTGAAATGGGTCTCTGACCTTAGAAATTTGAAAGGATAACAATAAAGCTGTCAGGTTTTTAGATGATGCGATCAACGTGTAGGTGTAGAGGTAGTTACGATAATAGTATCTTAGAAATACCGTAAAAGGAACATAGCTTGTCTAAATTTAACTTAACAGATAATTAACGACGTTTGAACTTTTATGTTGTCTCTTCTTTTTGAGAAAAACTTTCATCTTATCCAACCTTTATGCAAGGTAAGTGGAACGGAGTGAGGTGGTTGTCCGAATAGGAATTTAAGAATTTTATTAGCATATTTTGTATGCTAACTTTTTAACTTCAATACGAACTACTGAATTGTTATTTCAGACATTAATTTATTGTGATAAATATTGTTTGAATTTGCTGACGATATAGTAATTCTAGCAGAAAGTTAAAAAGATATAGGAGAAACTTTGAATGGCATGGATGAAGTCCTACGCAACAACTATCGCATGAAAATAAACAAGAACAAAACGAAA
>JAAAKQ030485176.1:0-21972 GCA_010016005.3 Zanna intricata
CGGTGTTCTTTGGTGGTTGGGTTTCAATTAACCACACTTCTCAGGAGTGGTCGACCTGAGATTGTACAAGACTACTCCTTTATTCATACATATCATCCTCATTCATCATCTGAAGTAATACCGTACCTAGTTCCGGTGGCTAGACAAAAAAAGAGGAAGGGTTTTGTTGTATAATACTGGTTTTCATTTGTACAAACAAAAGTATGTCCTGTATGTTTGTGTGTTTTCACAAATAAATATTGATCCCTTTAGTAAATTCTAGTAACCGATTTCTTTAAGAAATATCAAGAAGTTCGTTAGAATTTCGCCGATAAGAATCCGCATAACTGGACGGCACGGCGAAATCAACGAAGTATGTTTTCGATTCTAAACATGACCTAAAAGTGAAATAAAAATGGGTGGGGAAAAAATTAAAAAATAAGCGCAAAAACATTATATTTCAGTTCAGTTACGTTTTTGATAAAAAAAAACTTTCAAAAAATAACTCGAATGTTGTTAGACAACGTTTTTTCCTTCCATTTGATGAACCGCGGGACTCGAATATGTCACTTTTTCTTCAAAAAGGTTGGTTAACGTCTCACCGCTAGGTAGCAGTACTTCTGGGGATGGGTTACGGTCAGGAAGCACGGGGACTCCCCTGCCCGCTGGTTCATTGGACGCAAGAATCGAACGGGAATGACTGTCCGATGGGATATGGAGAATGGCTGTTGAAGAAGACGAACGACCGTGAAGAGAGTTTATCAGCAGGAAGATCAAGCCCTCAGAGACTGAGTTATGGTTAGCTGCGGGTCCGGCCTCGCGGAGGGGGAAGAGCGGCGATGAAGAGAGGAAATAAAAAAGAGGTAGCAGTAGTTTATAGTAGTAGGTAGCGTACAAAAACTTGAAAATAACATTTTAAAGAAAATTTACTACAGCTTGTTTTAATAGTAAATGAAAGTACTGAAGATGAAACAATTTTTTTAATGCCCAACACTTCATTAAAAAAAATAATAAACGTATCAATTTAGAAGAGAAAATTATTAGTTGATACGAGATTATATCTGTTAATAAACAGACAAAAAAAACTCGAACAGTAGGAAAGTGTTGCAAATGTGGCAACAAAGATTTGTTACATAAAATACATGTTAAATAAAACTTTACCGGCCCGATTCCATTTATTAAACAACGAATAATATAAGAATTGTATTATTTTTGTAATTTTGTATGTATTGTAATATATAAGCTACCAATATTTTTCTAGTGAGATATTCTCACAATCGTCTTAAAATTCCCTTTATTTCAGATTTTCTCTTTTAGCTCAATTTTAACATTCTCATAAAAAGAAAGTTTCAAAAGGGCTTTATTCTTTTACTTTCTGATTTTTTTTTTTAAATTAATATCTCGTTATCATTAAGGCAACGAAACAAAACAAAAAAATTAATAAATATAAAACATATATATAAGTATATAAATGTGTCTCACTCCTTTTAAAATCTAATCAATATATGTATTTTTTTTTAAAGTAAAAACTTTCTTTGGAGCGTTGTACCGAACACTTTTGTGATAGAATTTTTACCATGGATAAAAAAATAGCTAATTCGTAATCAAAAATCGTCACGTGACGCAAAGGATATGTATTGAATGGTATGTTAGTAATCATTGACCACGATTGCGTGCGCTAGTGATCAGTAGCACATGCTCTGGTCGCCAAATTAGATGTTGTTTACTTCACTTATAGTTGTGACGTCATTTAGTTATCAACCGTCGACGATGGTCATCTCTTTTTTCTGTTTAGCCTCCGGAACTACCGTAAGGTATTACTTCAGAGGATGAATGAGGATGATATGTATGAATGTGAATGAGACGATGGTCTACGACAATGTTCTGTTACTCTATCTACGTTTCACATCCACCGCACGCCCCGTATTGTAAGTCTACTCGATTCACTGCTGCCGCCGCATACCCCTTCCAATCAATATTACCACTAACACAAAAGCACTGTCATCTTCTTTTACTGTAATATACGCGCCGGTTATTTTTATTACCTTCTTTCTCTCTCGCTACGCGCGCGCGCACAAACACACACAGAATTAAAATCGTTCATGCAGTTGTTATCCTATGATTTTTAATCCCTCGTACTTATGAAACACATTGAGAAAGATGCAAAGCAAGAATTTATACATAAATACGTAATATATATATATATATATATATATATATGTATATATATATAGAATGAGAGATGGGACAAAACACCTGGATGGTCCGTCGGTGATACCCAATACACCTGCCTCTCTTTCTCTCTTTCCGTACATTTACGCATATGCGCTGCGCATATACGTTTATATCAAAATACAATGAAGAAAGACATCGATTCCTCTTCTCTTTCTTTTTCCCTCTTTTTCTCTCTTTCTGTATACCAGTACTCATATACGTAAACATTAATACAGTATAGAAAAACTGTTGTGGTTATCCGCAGCATGTTGCTTTGTTATGGTTGTATATAAATGCACGTATTGAAGTGTTTATTAAGTTGTTTATATAAAATTAATTTTAAAACCAATTTAATTTTTATTATGAAATTATTTAATTAACCATTACACAATATTATGATTATTTCTTAAGTAGTACTTTTAAAATCCTTTTAAATGAATAATCACATACATTAAAATCAGCAATAGAATCAAATATAATTATTAACCAATGATCGGTACTCATGTTTTAAATTTTCACTTCTGTTGGCCAGTCCCGCGACTGGATATTTTTTTATTAGTACTGTTTTTTTTTAACTTTTCGTTCCAATTTAAAAATTTTCAGATTAGTATAAACGCAGGATAACATAATTAAAGACACCCCCCCACAATGAATTAATCTGTTTTTTATTTTTTTTATTCTTACTTTGTTATTTTAGTACCTAAATAATTAAGGTGTTTGATTTGTAGAATATTACTTTATCTTTTTTTATTACATATTTTTATAGTATTATTTTTTGTCTTGTCTCATATTCTAATCGTTGATTTACTATTATTTATTTTAAAATTAGATTTCTTTTATATCATAAGATTTCAGTGAACCTTAAAATTGTTGTTTATAAACTTTTTACTTTTCTTTCCAAGTTTTTTGTTGGATTTCATTACACAGGTTAACACAAGCTGAAAAAGAAACCAGAACAAATTACATGTTCTTGTCTTATTTCTTTTTGCTGATAAGTTTTTCTATTTCTTTCTACTTAAAGCTACATATTTTATTCTTTCTATTTACTTTAACAATTATTTTTACATTGCATATTATCGATCTCCTATCAAATGGATACAGTACATACAGATAGATTTATATTTATTTATTTTTCCTACCGTACAATATTAATCTAAAAATAAAACCTCCTACGGAACCACCGTTAAGGAATATCTTCAGAGGATGAGGTGAATGTGAATTGTAGCGTGTGTGAAAAATGCCATGCCTGACCGGTATTCGAACCCGGGATCTCCGGATGAAAGGCCGAGATGCTACCACTTGGCCACGGAGGACGGCGTAAAAATAAAACCTGTCTTCCTTGTATTCATACTCTTTCATGTTGGTTACTTTCATTTACCTAAAAAACTATTCAAATTAAGTCTTAAATAGTTTATATAAGCTGTATTTTCTTTTACTTCTTCTGTCTTTTTTGCTTCCTTCTTAGATACAGTCTATTGCTATCATCATCTTACTTCTCTTCTTATTATTACTATTAATATCCTACTTCTTTCCTTCCGTCGCATCCTATTGGTAAAAACATTCTCCATTCGTTTGTTTATTCATTTATATTTTCCTTCTTTTCTTATTATATTCTCTCCTACTGATAATTCTGTAACATGTACATACATTCTTTGTAACATGTACGAGATGTACAAACCAAAAAAAAACTATTATTTTTCTGTTCCCCGACTTGCTGACTTTTCGATGAATTCGTATTTTGTTTCTGAGCGATGGCAGCACTGTCTATAATATTGGGTCATTGATAACGCTTGTAGTAATAAAAAAAAAAAATCATATCTCTAAGTAAGATAAAGTATTAATTAGAACTTTAAAATATCGGGCTATCATCAATTTTTTTTAGACGTGGACCGACCGTGACCTTGAGTCGATGCGCACAACGCCTTTGGGCCACTGTCAATAAATACAATGCGTTTTATGACTAGCGGAGTATAAATCAGTTATTTGTATAAAAAATATATTTCCACATACCAACAGTTTTTTTATGATGTATTATCCAAGCGCTTTCAGAGTAATTACTCCTTTTTCAGAGATTATTCAAAACTATGAATTTGTATATCTGCAAATAGTGTTATACGTATGATTATAATTAAAATTAACAGTCGGTCGTTATTAATTAAAATAAGTTATAGGTTAAGTAAAATAAAACGTCATGTCAGCAGGATGTTTACAACTGTTATCTACACCATAAAAAAATTGTTGGTAAATGGAAATATATTTTTTATACAAATTATATTTATACCAATGGTGTCAATGATTAGAAAATTAAATTTATATCAATTATAACTGTTCAATGTACTTTCCGGCGTTTATGACAATGATTCCCCTCATGCAAACAGCATTAGGTGGTGATATGAGCAGTTTAAGGAATCTGGCAACGTGGAAGTAAAAAAGTCTCCGGACGCCCCAGAACGAGCGACGAGTACTACAATTGTACTGCTCCCGCAAGTTGGCGAAATTAAATAATAACGTAACGTTGCTGTAATAATTCAGTAAGATGGTGCACCCCCAAATTGAACGCCCCCCCCCAGCTAGGCGTTCGACGCGTTCTCAATGAAAGATGCCCTAATCGTTGGATACTTAGAGCCAGTCCTACGCTTTGACCTACGAGAAGTCCCGATTTGACACCCCTAGACCTGTTTCTATGGGGATACGTTAGAAAACATTGTCTTCAATAAAGAAATCAGGGATGTACAAAATTAAGACAACGGATCACTTCTGCTATTGTCACAGTTACGTCTCTGATGATCAGACTGAGCAAACTTGGCACAAGTCGATTACCAGCTGTATTTTTTGCAGAGCGACCAACGCAGCTTATATTGAAATATTCTAAGATATCTAAAAAAAATGTTTTGATTTGGTGAATTTAAAAAAAATTCTCCTTTGATTATCTCTAGTAGTTTGTGAGATATGATTTTTTTTTAATTGCTGCAACCTTTTTTTCAATGATCCTTATATTATCAAAATTATCAGCCATATTAAACGCGTAGTTAAAATTTGGTAGCCGATTAATTTCAATGTATTTTATTTACAGTAGAGATTTATTTTGTTGAAAAATTATGGAACAAAGGAGTTGCATTAAAAATAAATTAATTACAGTGAATTGTAATACCGATGAAAATATCGACAAAATAATGGACGTTGTGATCAATTATAGTCGTATCACTATTAGAGAACTTGCGGAAGAGGTGAAAATCTCTTATGACTCGTGAAAAACAATTTTGATTGAGAGTTTGAGTACAAAACAAAAAGCAGCAAAATTTGTTTTACTTTTCAGAAATTTTTTTCTGACATTGAAATTAATTTTTGGTATAAGCAAATTATATTTCTGACTGAAAGCACGTTTCGCCTGTGCTATTTGGCATTTTATATCGCTCCTGCTTCGTCCATCTTTAGTAATTCTACTTCCCAAATAACAAAATTCTTCTACCTTCGTAATGCGTTTAATGCTTTTTCGAAATCTTTTCATATTTAGCAAACCCCCAAAGGACAGAAGACTTTGTGTTCAGGAGTCACCTTCTTTACTAGTGTCGCTGTTTAGCGGTAAGATAGGGAATCGATCTACGGCCATGAGCTCAACTAAAATTGTCCTTTTTGTTCCTTCCTTGCACGAAGTATAGGAAGCATTGTGATTGCGAAAAAATTCTGTTTTTTAGATTTCAGCGGAAATATCCGCTTTGAACATCCTTGAATCCATTTTGACTAGCTTCGCCGTCACGTCTGTACGTATGTACGTATCTCGAACATAACTCGAAAATGATTAACAATAGGATGCTGAGCTTTTGGATTTAAGACTTTTAATATCTAATTCTGTACCTCTCATTTTGATTGTTATTCCAAAAAAAAATTGGATTTTGAACATTTCCTCAACTGCAGTAATAAGCCCTTATTGAGAGCTTTTTAACGGTGTATCATAAGTGGTACTTATTTTCATTGCTTCCAGAGTTATAACCAAATAAAATTTTAATTAATGAAATGTTTGGAACTTACAAGGGAAGACTATTTTTTTAACATTTTAATTTAATTTAAATATATTGATTTATTAATTATTATAAACAGTAAATAATAATTCAATAATAAAAATAGAAAAAAAATACAAAAAATCGGAAGTTATTAGTAAAATAAAATTTTATGGACTTTTAAAAATGTCTGTATGTAATTTAATAGGCATTATTACATATGTGTGTATTTGTAAAAGATTTGGCAAAACGATTGATTATTTAATTTTAATTGAAAATTATAATTTAAAATCCTATTATTTTTGGATTTTCGTACAAGGAAGTAATGTGGGTTCCACATCAGATTTTTTCTTTGATTCTAACCTTAAATCAACGCAGCTATATCTAATTTAAGAGATATAATAAATTAAATTACCATATTCATTTTTTCTATACCTAATATATTAATGTATTCATGGTCTATTCATAATATTAAATTTTATCTTCTCATTAATACATTTCAAATTATATGTCTGATTTTTATTACGATACGTAAAATCGGTGAAAACATAAAATAACGATTCCAGAATTTTTATTTATTTTGATTTTTATGTTTTACATAAGTAACACTAATAAGTGAAATGATCAATTAAACACTTAAAAGCGAAAACTAGATAATTGGAACTGTTTTTGTTGGTGGAATGAGAGAAAGAGAGAGCGAATCATTTTAAATTAGTGAAGCGTAAACACTTTAGGGTGACTAATTTCTCTTCCATCTAAATTGTGAACCCTCTTTTACTAATTGCTAGGTAATAATAAACCTTGTAAAGTTTAATTATTAAGTATACTCCCGAAATATAATTAAGAATATGTAAAAAAGTTTAAAATTACATTTTCCTAATTATTATAAATAAAGGTATATAATATAATTAATTATACACTTCAAAGTAAGTTTAGTACAAAAAAATACAATACAAAATTTGGACGTTTAATTTTAAAAAAATAATAATTACGTAACATCATTCACAATTAGAATTTTTTATTTATGCCGCTACCATAATCAAATCACTCCTTACCTAAAAATTTCTTATTTTTATTGTTTTCCACTTCAAGGATTAGGCTACATATAATCTATTGTGATTACAAAATATTTTATTCCCAAGTTGTAATGGTCTTCCATGACTCTTCCCTTCAGCTTTATAATCCACAATATCATTAGGGACTCACTCAGATTATTATTCATTTCTTTGAAGATGATTTTTTCACTTTTTGCTATAGTAATCAACTTTTGATTGATTTTGAGTGTTATTTTCTTCATTTTCTAGCAGTTTCATTCTAACATTTGTAGTTGTAGTTGTATCTCCACTCTCATAACTACCTTTTAAAGAGCTAAAAGTAGTCGACTACAAATGTTACGAGTGACATTTCTAGGAAAGGCAGAAAATAACACTCAGGTTAATTATGATAACCTAACAGAAGTAAGGAAAACATTGTGTAAATATCAGTTTATTCCGTCTATTTTAACTTTCCACTCGACATTTCGGCTGTTTCTAACATTTACTTTATTTTCCTTGTAAAAGTTTAAGTTTTACAGTTTTAAACAAGTTTCCTTGTTTAAATTAAGTTTTTCCGGTTAATATTTGTGTATGTGTAATATATATACGTACGAGGCTCGACTGATAAATTTTGCACACTTGCGTGCTACACGGAGACAAAAGGTACTATCGAGTTGGGCGTGGCAGCACATGATAGCTAAAATCCCGTTCTACAAACCTACGATAATGCGTTGAAATCCGTTTACCGGTTTGTTTGTTTTCAATAGCGGCTAAAATGAAGCTGAGTACGGCCAATATGTCAACACGGTTAAAACAGCGCGCAGTGATACAATTTTTTCAGAAAATGTGAATTCTACGAATATTTTTCATCGTTTAAAAGCGGTTTACGGTAGTGAAACTGTTGATAGAAGTACTGTGAATAGATGGGCGTTGAAACACGCGAATGTGAAACTGTTAAAGCGACAATTAAGGACGCACCTTGCAGCGGACGACCAGTTTCTGTGACTGACGAAAAACATCGAATTACTCAGAAACGCATCGCTATTCAGTTAAGTATATCTAAAAAAACAAGTAGACCATATTATCGAACTATCGGGTTACTGTAAAATCTTTACACTAAGAGGTACCGCGCAAACACTCTTTCCACAAGCTGGAAATTTGAGCCTATTCCGCATCTCTCATACTCGCCGGATTTGGCTCCGTGTGACTTTGACTTCTTCCCTCATCTCAAGAAGGATCTCAATGGTAATCATTATACCACCGACGATGATGTGAAGGAAGCTGTGGTCATTTGGTTCCGAGAATGACCGCCAGAATTTTTCAGTGATGGAATGCAAAAACTTGTCACTCCTTGGGAAAAGTCTACGGGGATTATATTGAAAAATAAAATAAATACTGCATTTTGTAGCTAATGTATTTTTATTCATTTTAAGGTACTTTTATTCATTTTTATTTTATTTCCATTTCTCTTTTCATTCCCATTACGCATATGTGTGCAAAATTTATCAGCCTTGTGTATATATTTTAAATAAATTTCATATAAAATTAAATAAATGAAATTCTAAATTCACGGCTTTTTATTCTTAGTGTTATTAACCATACAACACATAATGAAATTAGTATAAGCGATACAAATAATGAGGAAACTGGAATTTAGTTTTTTGTAGTCGTTAAATGATTTTTCCAAATGTTTGGATCCTGCTATTTCATTATTATACATAAATTTAAATCTACATACTTCTTTATGTAGTAGTAGTAATCTAATTTATTTTGTATATTATTTTTTTCTTTATAGCTAATGCTGATTTTACGTGGCTTTATTTTAAAAAATCTTTAGGTGAAACGTTTGTCAGTGTAATGTTTCTCGCTTTGTTCATATTTTATAAAAACAACAGATGTATAAAATGAAGTGTGTCACCGACACCTTCCGTAGACAGATTTTTATTTATTTATATTTTGAAAATAACAAAAGGTTTATGAAAAAGTAGAATGTAATTTCTTTGTTCTATTTCTTTTATCAAATTGAAATCATTACGTGAAAGAAAATGATTTAAAATGTTTTTTATATTAGTGTATATATATATATATATTTAACAAAGTATGTAATAAATAGAGTAAATATACCGTATGTATTTACTCTTTACTTCTTTTATGATTAGTATTCTTTTTTTTAAAAAGTTGCATATATTTTAACGTTTTCATTTATATATATATATATATATATATAAAATAACTTTTTCAAAAGTGAAAAATCATTTATATTTTTTCGTACAAAAAAAATCTACTTAATTAAAACAGTGGAGTAATAAAAAAAATAAAAAGGCAGATTAAGTAGAACGGTGATTTAATCACGCGTGATTTTAATGTTTTCTACTTAAGAAATTATAAAATGACTGTAGAACTTCCTGAGGAAGTTTCTTTTAATTATCGTTTAGTAACGATAAACTACTACGACTTTTTTGATTTGTATGTTTTCTGGAATAACTTCTAATCAGATGGATCGTAAAGTTAGTTATGTAAACTTTTAATTAAAGTGTTTCTAAACAAAAGAGTTCTTAATCTAATGTAAATACGAGAGTCGTTTAATAATTAAAGAGACAAATGGCAACAGCAGAAAAACTATGTAATGGAACAATTTGAAACTGTCGGACGTTCAAGTTGGGCTCTCCTGACAGAAAATATCACATGTTCGAAAAGAATCTGCTTTATTATAATCGCTTTTGTTTATTTCAAAATGTTGGCACCATATTTATTTATTTATTTTTTTTTTTTGAGGTGTAAATCAAGACGAAATTTACTCGGGACCTTTAAAATAGTACAGTACAGTGAATTAACTGTGCATATTTTTATAATTGGATTGAATTAACCATCATCTTGTAACAACTATTTGAAATTTTTTTTATAAGATGATTTAAGTTGGGCTGAACAAGTGTTATAGAATTTCAACATGGAACTTTCGACTGACGCTTTCCAAAATCTATTGATGATCTTATTCGTGAAAACAGACGCATATAAACTTTGGGGAAATCACTGAAATTTGTAATGCGAGTATCAACGCTATCCATTACCTTATTCATGATAAACTGAATTACCGCGAAACGTGTATGGGATTGATTCCGAGATAGTCGACTCCTCTCTCTTTATCTGTTTGGCCTCGGAACTACCGTAAGATTTTACATGAGAGGATGATGTGTATGAATGTGAATGAAGTGTAGTCTTGTACAATCTCAGGTCGACTACTCTTGAGAAGTGTGGTTAATTGAAATCCAACCACCAAAGGACACCGTTATCCACGATTTAGAATTCAAATCCGTATAAAAATAACTACCTTTACTAGAATTTGAACCCTAGATCTCTCGACTTTGAAATCAGCTGATTCGCGCTAATCACTAGAACAGCCCGGTGGGCTGAGATAGTAGACTAAAAATCTCGAAAACGCACAGCCTAATTTAAATTTGTTTTGAATTTTAACAACTGTTTATTATCGGAAGGTCATGATTTTTTAGATCGCATAGTAACTTGTAATGAAAGTTGGATTCTTTATTTTGAAGCGGAATCCAAACTTCAAGAGTACAAAATGAAAACATGGTATTCCCGCCAAGATAATATTCAAAACCTACGCTTCAGCTGGTAAAGCTATACTAACGGTGTTTTAAAATTATAAAGGCCCAATTTATTGCGATTATTTGAAAAATCAACGTACAAGCCACAGCGAGAACATGCTAAAAAATAAAAGTAAAACCCCGCAGTATGGAGGAAATATCTCGGTTCTCTTTCAAAACTAGCAATTATTTTTCATGGTAGATCCCGCTCCCATATCTTTCAGACATCGATCGGGCCGAACATATTTTACAATCCCGATCTTGCACTATTAGATTTTTCTTTAAAAGGAGGTCAAGAATGGAATACAAGAATGGTTTAGACATCGAGGTGAATAACTTGTCACTACTGGAATAAAAAAGCTAACAGAAAGATGGGGAAAAATTTAACCGGGGATTACACCGAAAAACAGCAATCGTTTCATTTTAATTAAATAATTTTTTTATCCTGATTTGTTTCTTTAATTACTAAGCTATCCTCGTATTTTAAATCTCTTATTTAAATGAATTGTGGTTTGCTCCCTGAAAAATTAGCGTAATATTAGGTAATTAAAAAACGTCATCAAAATTATTAATGTGTTATGTAAAGAAAACCTCACCGAGGTAGGTCAAATATTTCTCAATTTGTGAAGTTACACATGTATTTTATTGATATACAAGTAAATTTGTCAAGATTAAAGTTTGATTTGTTCAGTTGTATATATAATAGTAATCATTTTCCTATTTACAAAATCAAAAAAGCTGACAGCCCAGTTGTAGGACTTGCCGTCACAGACTAAAGCTGCATTCCGAGAAAGTCCTACAGCTGTGGGTTGTTTGTGTTTGTGTGGGTTAATACACACACATTTACACAGAACTTAATTTAAAATATTTATCATTTTATTTAAGTATAACATTTTTTCGTTTGATTAATTCAATGATTCTGGCTAAAGTGCGGGCGCATACCGTATTTAATTCGCGCGCTTGTGGTGGTACAAGCGGCGACGGTCGGCACTAACTAAACTAGACGTAATTTTACAATGTATATTGAACAAATTTCGCTTGTACGGTTGGCAAACTGGTGTAGCCGCGAGCTTTTTTTTTTTTTTAACCTCCGGGACCACCGTTAGGTATTTCTTCAGAGGATGGAGATGAATGGCTTTTAGCGTGTGTGAAAATGCTATCCCTGACCGGGATTCGAATCCGGACCTCCAGGTGATAGGCCGAGACGCTTCCACTCGCGCCACAGAAACCGGCAGCCGCGAGGGTTAACGCACCAGGTGCTGAGTCCACCAAGTGATCGAATTCGAGACCCAGTCAGACCAAGTTACTTTTTTATATTTTAAATCAATTTTACAACTATACTCATTTAGAGCTTTTCAACGATATTTCATAAGTGGTACTTATTTTTACTGGTTCCAGAGTTATAACCAAATAAAATTTTATGAATGAAATATTTGGATCTTACAAGGTAAGGCACTTTGCTTTGAATCCGACTTTATTTCATTTTATTTTATTTTTTTTTTTAATTTAAATCTGTTGATTTATTAATAATTATTAACATCAGATTGTAGAAAAAATTTTTATGATAAATAATAATTCAATAATAACAAAAAAAAGAATAAAATATGAAAAAAATCAGAAGTTATTAGTGAAATAAAATTTTATATACTTTTCATTTTAAAAATAAATATGCATATGCAATTTAATAGGTGTAAAAAGAAGTCATGTGATGTCCACATAAATTTTTTTTTTTAATATATGTGGATCATTTATTTATATTAAATATATATGCCCATTAACTTAAAAAACTACGTTATTTATAAAGTCAAAATAGTTGATTGATAAAGTGATTTAAACAGTTTTACACTATAATAAATATAGCGGTTTTTTTTTTTTAATTTAAATATTTGTAAAATAATTTATTTTATATCATAATGTATTTTTTAAATCAATATAATTCTCATAATAATATGACCTACATATTTAACTTTTCATTTCACGAAGTCTTAACATTTCCGTTTGCTTAATGTGTGTTATACAGTATAATAATTATATTATATGAAAAATAATTTATTACATAATTAAGAGATATCATTAAATTAATAAATCATCTCTATAAATTTAAGATTAGAATGAAAAGTTAGAAAGAAAGTTTTTTAATTAGCCTAGATTTTTATTTGTGATTGTCAGTCTAGTATTATTCAGTTATGTTTTATGTACTTTAACTGATGTAAAATTAAATGTGATTAATAAAATTGCATTTTCTCGTAGTATCATTATAGGATTAATTTAAATAGTTTTAATTTCATCACGTATGTAATTAGAATGACATGTGTTACAAATTGTAAATTGTCATTATTTTGTTAGTATCCGTTAAAAGTTGTGTAATATTTTAGCATTTCTTTTATATTTATACATATGTATGTATTAACGATTTATCTGTCATGTTACGATATACTTAACTCTAAGTTATAACTTAGATATGTTCTTGTATAATTTAAACTAATTTTATTAAGCATGGCCAGTTGGTAAAAATATATTATATTTATATAATTATATTTTCCACTTGCCAACATTCATTAATAGAACTATGTTCAGACGACGCTTTCGAAGATTGCTATTCCATCCTCAGGAACAATGATAATATATTTTTTATGAATGTTTACCTCGCATGTCAATTTTTTTTAATGAAACCCTTTTTTTCTTTTTTTTAAATAAATATAACAACTGATCGTCAGGAGTTAAAATAAAGTCATTAGAATACGTCATGTTAGTAACAAGGTCACAATTGTTATCTAATAGTTTAATATAAGACAACAATTGTAACCTTTTTATTAACATGACGTTTAATTGACGTTATTTTAATTCCTGATGATCAATTGTTATATTTATTTTTTATTTTTTAATTATATTTCATTAAAAAATGATTGATATGAGAGTAAACATTCATAAAAAATATATTATCATTCATCCTGAGAATGGAGTAGTAATCTCCGAAAGCGCTTGAACATAGTTCTGTTAATGAATGTTGGCAAGTGGAAAATATAATACATAAATATTTATAGTATAAACGTAGTTATATTTCTTGTAATGAACCGTACAGGATCAATTGTTAAGTGCTGTCATCTTACATTCAGTTTGATATCTTTGCCAATAAGTTTGAAGCTTATTAACACGCTTTGTAAATATTTATTCATTCATTTCTTCTACTCTCCCTTTTTTTTTAGATAATTTCATAGCTATATTATATTTTCATACAAAAAAATTCTTGTATCAAATTAATTGTTATTTGTACTTAAAAACTAGTTACGTTATTAAAGTTTTCTGATATATCTAGTTTTGACACATTTTTGTCGTTACCAGTTTCTATTAAAGGTGAAAAAAAATTAGGAACTCCCGATCAATAAAACCTGTTTGGGAATTACCACCTCGTATTTTAATTGCATTAAATGAATAAAAAAATAACAAAGGCACCATGCTCTCTATAACAAAAATAAATAAAATTCTACTCTTACTTATTTTTTACAGTAAGAACTAAAATCCAACCTAAACCGATAAACTTTGATACTATCAGAATTGCATAACAGTAGAAGAAGTTTCGAGTATTTTAACATTTCAAAATATCAATATAAATTTCATATAATTTATTTCTTCAAATGTTTGTAGGTAAAAAAGAAGTATACATAAAGAAGATACATCATGTCAGCTTAAAGAAATAAATATTCCACGTTTTTTTTTTCTTAAAGAAAAAAAAAACAAAAAAAATATTGTGCAATATTTATTTCTTTAAGCACCGTTTAATAATAGATTTAAATTTTTTATAAGTGAAGTTCTTCATTTCATCGGGTATAGTGTTCTACTAACATAATTTCTACTAACGTAATTTCATTCGGGTAAAATCAAGGAGCTATGTAAATATAAAACCTACGAAATATCTCTTTATTTGGTCTTGGTGGTATGAAGTTCCAAGAGATCATAGGTTTTGTACTCGCCAACAGTAATTTTGTTGTTTTCTTTCACTTTTGATAAAAAAGGTTTGTAAGACTTTGTAAAAATATAGGTATCTTAAGTTTATTAAGTCCATTGTCAAAAATCAGTACGGATATGCAAGAGGAGGTTTCGTAGAGATTGTCCTAATTGTATATTTTTGTCTCACGGTGAAGGGATGCATCATACTGTGGTAATCACCACACTACGAGTACATCGTTATGCCATATTGCAATCTGTTTTCAATCAAAGTGTTCTACAGAGATCTCATTACAAAATCAGGCCGACAATTGCGAAGGAAAAACGTGTTCGACAAGCATATACTACTTCTTTTACATTCATATACATCATCCTCATTCATCCTCTGAAGAAATATATTACGGTGGTTCTGGAGACTAAACAGAAAAACGTTAGATCACGCATATACAAGTTCTTTCTTTTTTTTTGTATATGAACTGCCCATGAAACTGCATTTACATTTACAGTTATTCCCAAATACTTCACATAGTAAGAACTTAATCAAATACTTTCAAATTGTGGTTATATTTTACTCCTCATTACTAACCCGTGTAATTTCATTTCCTAACCGATATTTTTCTTCAAAAACTAAAGAAAAGTAATCTATTTGATTACATTTTAATTAACTCTAATGTATGAAATACGCATAAAATAACTTAATTTACGGCTAATACATTATTTTTCCCTTTATCCTCGCCAAAAGTATTTTTTGACAAACTTTTTACCACTTTTTAAGAAATAATCATTTCGGGCCAGAATAGTTATTTCGGGCCACACACACGCACACATCGTTTGTGTCATTAAGCATGATGCTTCAATATTAATTTTTCTATTTTATGTTTATACAATTTAAAAAAAACAATGTCTACAGTAGTTTTTATTTAAAAAAAAACACAAGTGCGGTAATAAATGTTACTGTAAACAACGTACTGTTTAGAGCACATAATAGAATTTATTATATAGTTTTTAGTTCAATTTTTTTTTAAATGTGGGGACATACAGCAAACCAAATACAATCTTTTTTTATTGAAGAGATTTTTCTTTCGAATACCGCTTCGCTCTTATCACAATAATGATTATTTTAATTACTGTTGATATTTTCTTGTTTCTATGTTGAATGATTATTGAGATAAATTAGAAAACAAGACTACGTTACCGAGGAAAAAAAAAACAATATTTGGTGAAAAAAAGAAGTACTTCTAGCAGGGATTTTAGAATAATATTTAAAGATTAAAATACATTTAAAAGAATACAAATAACTGTTACTGTTCTTGACAATTCCAATAGAAAGCATAAATTTGGTTTAAAATCATTTAAACCATTAAATTTTATTTTAATAATAGTCCCCTGAAGTTATCAATTAAATCTTAATTTAAGACTGACTACTGCAACTTAGTTACTACCTATTTTATACGTTGACAACATAAATCTAATCTTAAGAAAGATAAAGACAGCATAGACCTTAATTAATAAAACCTTCGGCCATGAACAGAATTTTGAGAGAGTGGATAATAGTCCAATGTTCTTATGTTTGAAAACTTTCACAAAAGGATTTTTAGCAAATTAAAAATTTAAATAAACAGGCTATTGGATTACGGTTCTTTAGGAAGGTAAGATATGATGGGAATACCTGGAAGAAATCCTAGTATTTCAAGATTCAATAGAATACGATCAAGGGTTCATTATACCATTACTCAGATAAATAATTTCAGATATTCTTATGAAATTATTATAAATCATAGTTTAGTTTGAAAAGTAAATAACGGAACGGAACACAAGGATACCGGGAAAATTTGTATCTCCCTTCTAATCGCAGAACCTGGACAAAAGTTCTTTGCTGCTGTGTCTTTCTATTATCAGTAGGTTAATTATTTATTTAATGGCGGTTATATTTATTTTGTTTTATTCATAGTCTGAATTGTATGCTGCGTTCCGCTCCTTTAGACCGAAAAAAAATTGTTTGACCGTGAGTGACCATGGGAGACTAGCCGCGTATTAGTTCCATTCCCCCTGTGTGGTTCCACTTCATTTCGTTTCCTGAAGTTCTTTCGGTGCTAGCATCTTCCGGCCTAGCATTGTTGCGCCTTCTGGGGGCTCTAGTGTTTGGAGGATCCAATCCGCTTCCCTTCCGGAGGGAGTTGTATTTGCTGGCTGGGACATAATTGTAATAATTAGGGAAGTATGGGATTAAGTCAGGGGACTTTCTTCACTCGGGCTGTCTTCATTATTATATCTTGGCTAGACTTGGTAGGGTCGAATGTAAAATAACGATATGTACTCCTATGTATGAGGTTTATTCATTGAATTTCTTTGGATCAGAAACAGAAAAATAGACTTTCAGTTAATCAAAGAGTAATATATAACTTTTCTATTTTTACAGGCTGACGAAAGCCTTATATAAATATGAACCGAAACAACCTGTGAAGGAGGGACTGTTAAACTGTATATAAGTTTCCATTAATAGACTCTTAAGATATATTATACTGCAACGCGAAATAATTTTAAGGTACCGAATATTCTACTTTTGATTCATAGTCTTTTGGAGTTCTCTACACATTTTAAAAAAAGTACGTACAGTGATTATACAACACATATTGAGGTTTTGTTGTTCAAGTGACAGAAAGTGTGGTCTAATAAACGTCTAGCTAAACCAATCAAACTTTAGAAAGCTCGGTTTACGCAAAGAATGAGAAGCATTACTGGATCAGTGAGACTAGCTTCTTGTCAGTTCTTGCGGTACACTAGCCCTTATATTGCACTATTAGCAGTTCCAACATTACTCAGGTAGAACTATTGTGTATCTATATATTACCGTTATCTGAGGTTGAAAAAATAATCATTAACTTTGTACTACGACTTACAAAGATCTATTTGAATACTAGTATTAAAGCGGTAGACTTAAATTCTCTCACTCAAAGTGTGTTTGCGGAAAGGGCTAGGCTTTACTGGCGCAAAGTTGGCTAGAGTCGAGATTTGTTGCAAGACTGCTCACCGGTCAGTGCCCTGTTACGTAAATATCTGTCTAGGTCACATTCATGTGAGACTCCTTAACCGTATAGTAACTTAGATGTTAAGTTAACTTGATTTACTGTCAGAGTAAGAGCAATACAAACAAATAATTCTAATGTTACCGACTCATTTTTATACGGTTTGAGTAAGAAAATTTAATTTTAAATAACTTTAAATATTAGATGTTTTTACGTATTAGTTTATTATTATTATACAATCGTACATTTAAAAAATTGTATTTTATTATTTTATTTCAGATATAATACTTTTTATTTCAAATATGTATGTTTATTGTTAAATTCCTGTTGTGAATGGCAAATTGTTTCCTGGGTAATGTAAAGTGATTGTATTGTGTAGCTACTAGGGTTTGACTCCTTTATGTGTGAGAACAAAATAAATGGTTCTGTGATAGATAGGCGTGTATAATATAAATAAAGGTTACGCGTAATAACGTTTCGTTGCTCTTAAAAGAGAGAGGGACCGAGTTGATAAACTAAACATTAAATGGATGTATGATTTAGAATCGGCCCTACCCGATGGTTGATTGTGGTGGTACGTTATCTTTTCTCTGGCAATAATAATAATATTGTTTGTTACCTGGTGGTGTTGGTATGACGTGAGATGAAAATGGGTTTCGATTGGAGGAGGGAGGTTGAGAACGCGAGTTTTCGTTTAAATAAATGCAGTTTTAATAAAACGGAAATGAATGTATACCCTATCTCTGTTATGAAATATGGCGAGAAACAAGTATGAATGTATTGCGGGGAGGAAATTGTGTGCCCCGATTGGTATCGCATTTTCGTGGTTCATTCCCCTCTCCTTCCACCCATATAAATATTACTTTGTGTTTTCTCTGTACCTGTACGTATGCGATGCTATTTAGGTTATTATTATTATTGTGTATGTTCCTAGAAATCTTTACTTGTATGGTTTTACTACGGTTTTGCTCGTTGTATGTAGGGATCTCTTCGTTTTGGTTATTATTTGTTTAGTTAGTTCAGAAATATGAATTCATCATCCGATCCAATCGGATTTGTTTTTAATTTTTGTTATTGATTTTTGTATGCTTAACAGTGAATAGCTCGATTTTTGTAGATAGTAGGCAATGAACTAATCATTTTTAATGATTCCCTTGATAATTTAAGCTTACGCAAGCATAATTCATTATTAAATTTTTATTTTTTATTATTATAAGAGTGTATGTTCCTTTTTTAAATCATCATTTTAAAACTCCTTCATTTGTTTATAAATTATTTTCATCTTTATGATTTATTTTGCATCATATACTAATGAATAATTTTATACTGAGGATTTTTTTTGTAGTGTTTAAATGTTCTTAGTTATTGTAATTTTTTTAAAAAATAAAAGCTAATGTATATTTATTTAGTAATTCTTTTTTCAGTTTAATAAAAAAGAGACTAAAAAATATATAGCATAATTCAATAATACATTAGAGAAAACACTAACATGCTGTTTTATACCGGTCATTCTAAACATTCTCCATATTAACGTACTTTACATATTAAAAATATAAGCATTATTGCTTATAATTAAATATAATCTAACATAAGCATTATTGCTTAAAATTAAATATAATCTAACCATACTTAACCTAAGCTCGCTTCGCTCTTTATCCTTGACTAATTAACAGTAAGTGTTGATTATTTAAATAATAAATTCAGTAATTATTGCAATTATTTATAATTTAAATAATCGAAACATTACTGTTAACTAGTTAATGTTAGCGAGCGAAGCGAGTATAGGTTATGTTTGGTTAGATTATATTCTCTGCAAATACTAATTGATTTTGAAGAATTTTGTCTCTACTGTACTTTCTTTTCCAAAGTGAAGCTCGTCTATTTCTACCACCATTCCTGGACCATCCTTTTTAAATAAATAATCAGCACACACCTTTCTCAGAAAAGTTTCCATTCCATTAGAGCTTATTGCTTCACTTGACATTAGCCTTCGCTCGCTAACCTTGACTAATATGTTTACGTTTAAAATTATCGTTATAAAACAGCATGTTAGTATATGTTCTCTAATGTTTTTATTCATGAATTATTATAAAACATGCTATATTAAATAACTTTTAGGTTAATAAAGCGGGGAGCGTAAATAGAAAAAGTACCAAAATTTAATATCGTCCTCTTTTTTCTTTTTTTTTTTTTTGACCTCCGGGACCCCCGTTAGGTATTTCTTCTGAGGATATAGATGAATGATTTGTAGCTTGTGTGAAAATGCCATGCCTGACGATTCGAACCCGGGATCTCCGATGAAAAGCCTAGACTCGCTACACGGAGGCCGGCTTCTTTCAATAATGTTATTCATATAATTCTTAACCTTCCTGTTTATTATTATTATGCTAATATATTTTTTCCTTTTCAGGTTAGCTGATTTATTGTTGAGTATTTGTTTGGTGAGTTTTATTATTTTAATTTAATGATTGTTATTACATTAATAAAACTAATATTTTCATTTAACTCACTCGGTTGATCTAGTGTTACAACTCGTCGTCGTAAATCAACTGATTTCGAAGTCGAATTTCTCTGGTTCAAATACTAATAAAAGTAGTTGCTTTTATTCATACTAGATCGTGGATACTAGTGGGTGTTCTTTGGTGATTGGGTTTCAATTAATCACACATCTCAGGAATGGTCGACCCCTGAATTTCTTCAAGACAACATTTGCCGGTACAGTTGTAATACGTTGCTAATGATGGCTTTAATTGTTGATACTACTCGTTGATACTACTGTAAATAAAAGTATTAAAATATATATATATATATATATATATATATATATATATATATTTATTTATTTTGTCGTCATCGGATGTAGTTAGACTATTTTTAAATATATTATTTGTTTTATAACAAATTATTGTTTGTTTTTTTAAAATTATGATTAATTTACCTTTTATAATAAATATGACATTTTATTTAAAATAAAAAATTAACAAATCTTTAATAAAATATAAACTGCTCGGTTGATACATTATATTTAACTATGTACTTAACTTATAATAAATGATTACAGTGACTTCCTTAAATTTAAAGTACTTTTGAAAAGAATATGAGTTAAAAAAAATAAATAAATAAAAAAAAAAAAAAAAAAAAACGAAATACACTGGAAAAACGGATGCACTGTCTGGTCGTAACTTCTTTTGAAAAGTTGACATTACTGCCCCCCATAGTGTATATATATAGAGTGCTAAGGTTTCTCCATTAGGGCGAGCTATGAATTTAAAATGAAGGCGGGCGAGACGTTATTTCCTGACAAAAGGAAAGCATGTACGTTACTATTATTTGTGTTATGAAAATACCAAAAGTTGAACGGAAATAAGCCGGAAGTCCGTGGTACTTTTCCACTTTTATGCCATTCCGACGGGTGATTACAAGAAAGGATTGCCGAGCTGACATCATGTTCTTCTGGCTTTTATGATTATTATTATTATTATTTTAGTTAAATTGTTAAACCGTCGGGCGATTCACTGTACCGTAATGATAGTCTGCTTGCCTATATATGACGTGTAACCCCTTTTAAAATGATAAAGAGTATCTACAAATTGGTCCCGTGGGCGTACTTTATCGTTTAACCCTATGTCTAGATCATTTTATTATTGCTTAGTACTAGAGATAAATCTTTCCCGTATGATAATTTCATATTCATGTTATTGATCTCGTATTCTAGTTTTTGTATCTCTTTGTCAGATTTTATGATAAAAGTACTTTATTAGATTTTATTTTACATGACGCAATATTGTATTTTTGTATTCTATAGAATAATCATAATTAGTGATTAAAAAAATAATAAATACATAATAATAATAATTATTATTATTATTTTTAAATTAATACACTAAAAAAAAAAGGTGAAGGTAAAAGGTTTGTGTTCTACTGAAACAAGATATATAATTAAACCTTTTATTCTGATCTATACATAATAATACATTATATACATCACGTCAAGAGAAAAGATTACTGAGGTAGAAGAATTTTGTTATTTGGGAAGTAGAATTATTAAACATGGATGAAGCAGAAGCGATATAAAATGCCGAATAGCACAGACGAAACTAGCTTTCAGTCAGAAATATAATTTGCTTACATCAAAAATTAATTTAAACATCAGGAAAACATTTCTGAAAGTATA
>JAAAKQ030485209.1:0-10778 GCA_010016005.3 Zanna intricata
TCCGAGAATGGCAAAGGAGATGGGACCAATCTTCAACAGGGCGTTGGACGCATCATTTAATTAAGTATATTGCGCCACGGATTGACTGTAAGTTTGGACAGTTTAATTACAGGTTGACACAGTTTTTGACTGGACAAGGTGTCTTCCGATCCTATCTCTTTGGGTGGAGGAGAGCATCAACCTCCGAATGTTTGTACTGAAGGGACTGAAGATACTCTTCATCATGTGATATTCCAGTGTCGACGGTGGATGGTTGAACGAAGCATCTGTGAGCAGGTAACAGGACGACTTGATGCAGATATCATTATATCGTACATGCTCTCCAGTGCTTGGAAGCTCAGAGCGGTGTCTTGTTATGTGACACAAATATTGCAATGCAAAAGCAGGTATGTTGTGGTAGCAAGAGAGTGACGGACAACTCTCTGTAGAGTTGTCGTTCGTCTAGGCTTGCCTAGATGGGCGGAGATGTTGAGACATTGGGACTCCGTCACCCTTCAGCTGTTAACAACAAGACCCGGCTTTGTGGGTAGGGCCAAGGGCCGATATAGTCGAGCCTGGTCACCCTATCCAAGATGTTAGAGCCAGGTATTAAAATAAAAGATCCGACCGGCAGGTCATGCCTAGCATACAGGTATTGCCGATAGACTGGGAGACTTGTTTCAGTGTTTTGATACTCCCCTGGGCTGAGCAATGCTTAATTGTTGGTCCGGCCCAGGGGAGAGGTAAAAAAGAAAAAAAAAACTTCAATATGTACTTTTCGTTGTGTTTGTAAAGTGGAATTAGACATAATATAATAAAGTTTATGAATTATAAAGAAATATATACTAATCGGAATTTTCTTATTCTGATTAATGTACGTTAGCTTTAATTTGAATTTTAAATATGACGTTTACAATTGTAAATTTTGTTTCAACTTTTTAGTTGGCTAATTGACTATAAAATTTATGTTTGTCGTGGAATACGGATTGAATGAAATTTTCTAGGGTATGAAAAAATATCCTCACTAACCAAAATTTGAATCCGGGATCTTCCAAATGAAAAGCTAAGATGGTTTCACAAAAATCCTACACCACAAAAGTTTTAAATTATCTTTTATAAATTTATCTTACCATTAAATGAAGTATATTTTCAAATAAAAAAATTGATATATATATATATATTTTTTTTTTTCCAGAAATGTTTAAGTGAAGTATATTTAATTTAACATAAAAAAGAAGTGTCGTTTTGTAAGGTACGAGATACAAACCGAATAAAAGTTAACATTAAAAATATGTTTACTTAAAGCAGAAATAAACTTAGAATTAAATTGCAATGCATAGCAGTAAATAACAGCAACAATAAATTCTGCTATAGTAAAATAAACAAATAAACACACACACACACACACACACACACACACACACACACACACACACACACACATACATATATATATAACGAAAGCTGCTTTAAAATGGGAAAAAGGGGAAGTTATAAGTTGAGATAAAGTAAAGTACTATTTTATTATAACTTAAAATAAATATTGTTCACTAAAAGAAAAGTTGCACCGAGAATAATGCTATTATCTTTTAATTCCACAACACTGTTGCAGAACGGTCATTTATTTTGTAAATTTATTTAAATCTGTATATAAATTTTTATATCAAACTAGAAAAAATGAACTTTTGTTGGAATTATAAGTTTATAATAAATATAAATTTAAAAATAGTAAATCTATTAAAAATGGATACAAAACAGAAAATATAACTTTCTTTACTTGGTATAACGGCTGATAAATCTACAGTGCTGATAAATTTCAGCATATTTTCATGTAAATTTATTAAAATAAGCTGCAGACTTTTACCTGTTATATTTTCTTTATGAAATCTTCTGTTATCGATTTTTATAGGGAATATATTTTTGCGAATTCAAACAAAGCCTTAGCTTTCCATTATTAGCTTTAGCATTTTCAACGACTTAAGAATGAATCACATTGCAGTATCATATGTTTGACCATTGTCACTTGTATTGCTGTACGGAATACTTCTTTAAGAGTCGTATTATTATTATTTTATAAAGTTCTTTTGAAGAGATAAAAAAATAATAATTTATGATGAACATTCGAATTATTTACAAACTTTTTTTAAAACTATTATGGGAAATTAAAAAAAACACAGATTGATTGATATAAATCTAAAATCATTAATTTAAAAACTTATAAACACTATTACACTATCATAGTGATATAAAAAGTGTATCACGAAGTACTCGCGGGATTTTCATAACTATACTATTCACGAAAATAATGGAAAAAGTTCGTAAAAATACATGACCTAAAATGCATTTTCAAGTTACGGCAAGTGAAATATTTCACTCGGCTTTCAGATACCCCGGTGAAATGAGATTGTATTGAAGTTTGTAAGACGTTAATTAAAAGGCAGGATTATAAATATCTATCGGTTTTGAAAAATCGTATGAAATTAATTCCATAATGGTACCTGCACTAGTTTTCGAGAAATCCGAGTGTTTTTTATCTTTGATTTTGTTAAATAGATATAAACACATAAAATTGTAAACAAAAATTTAAGACTGAACAAAATTATGTAAGATAAGTTGAGTAAAAAGAAAAGTTTTTAAAAAAAATCGAATTTTATTTATTAAACTAAAGTTTAGTAAAACTTAGTACCAGTACCAGTAAAAACTTAGTAAACTTTAGTACCAGTTATGAACTGGTACTGTATTACACGTACCAGTTCATAAAACAAATATTCAAAAATGACTCCGTCATTTTCTACAACATTTCTTGGCACCTCTGTAGTGTTTTTGTTGCGCTTTTTAGTTCTTCATGTCTGTCTTTAAGTTGCTCAACCACATCCATAATGCGAACAATTAATTTCTCATTTTTTTGTTTTGTGTATAATATTTTTCATTCACGCCCAGACGCAAAAGTCTAAAGATTTTAGATCCGTCGATCTAGGTGGTTAGGAATGTGGACCTCCGCGACCGATCCAATTTTCAGGAAATTGATGTTTAAATAAATGGAAAAGTTGCACAAGAAATGGAAATGGAAACGGAACAAGAAAAGTGAAGAGGCACGCCATTTTACTGGAGGTATTCTTTGCATCTCGGCGCTAGATTAACATCTTCAAGCACCTACGGAAATTCTTCTTGAAGAATATTCGAATAGATCTCATCATTTAAGCGGTGCCAAGAGCTGATTGTGAAGAAGGCGGAATACGGATTTACTTCTGCCTGTGTATGCCTATTGTGTAAGTTGTTGGCGCCATCTTGAACGAAATTTGCCTTTTCGGGAACTAAACGTACTTGGAGAGTTGTTGATTTGTATTTCATCACTTCCAAAACTTCTAGCAAAGCGGACCATCTCCTGGATGAAGATGTTGAACTGGCCTTTTATGATAAGAATAAAACTTGTTTTATTTAGCTATCCTCGAAACCATCAAATGCGAAACTCTGAATCGCTTAGAAAGACGTCGAATACAACGCGGTTCAGGCGTACTGACACCAGGACAGCGCTGAACTGCATCGATAATAATTTCATCAATAACAGCGTCATGTTGGACAGATCGTTCGTAACTGGTATGGATATAAGGTAGTGAACCTGTTTCTAGAAGATTTCGACAAATCGCGCTAATTGTTTTCGGATATGGAATCCTGCGTTTCGGAAATATGTTTATTTCACATTCTACAGTAGTGTCATTCTGCAGCTGTTTCATATTTACTTAGCATTATCATTACACACAGTCAAAATAAATACCATATCAGCGTATTCCACTGTTGTAAATTAGTACACTGTAGTAAATTAGCATTACCTCAATTGTAAACCGGCCGGCCTCCGTGGTCGAGTGGTAGCATCTCAGCTTTCATCCGAAGGTCCCGGGTTCGAATCCTGGTCAGGCATGGCATTTTTCACACACGCTACAATTCATTCATCTCTTCCTCTGAAGATATACCTTAACGGTGGTTTCGGAGGTTTTAAACAAAAACAAAAAAAAAAAAAAAATTGTAAACCAAGCGTTCAAATTCAAATTCGCAGAAAACTTCGTTAACGACAGCACAGTTCACAGTAACCGATGTAATTAATGTACCCTACAGAATGATAAACAGTGATACAGTATTGCTCATTGTTGATCAGCTGTTGTTTTTTATTGCCAATTTTGAAATAGTAATTTTTCAAATAATTTATTTTATTTCAGTCATTAATAAAAAAAATTATAATCTAAATTATTTATTTATTTCTGTTTTCCAATTTTCATTTTATTTTTTAAAAAAATTCTTTAATAGTAATTTTTACCAATAAATTAATTTTTTTTTTTAGTAGATTTTTCACATCTCCAAAAAATAATTTGTTTCACTTTATATTAAATAAGTACTTTTCTGAGAAATGTAGTAACGTACATTCTAAATAAAATTTGTTTTTTTCTAACTTTTCTTTGTTTTCTTCAACTTCTCTTTCAATATTTTGCTTAAAACTAAACATGATTCAGCAATTTTGTTTAAAATTTTTATGTTTATTACTAATTTAACAACATTATTATACGTCAAACATAAAAAAACAGGATTTTATACACTATTTTTTTTTTTTATTTTTTACCCACATTATCTCAAAAACTCCAGCTTATTAAGTAAAGACCCCCTTTACAGGAGTAAAGATTATTAAAGAAATAATCTTTACTCCAGGTAAAGATTATCTAGTAATATAAAATAACCAAACTTTTTGGAAGCAAAAATTAAAGCAATAACTAATGAAATAAAAGCAATATACGTTTAACAGTAAGCAGCTTTTTAACGGGAATAAATCAAAAGAGAAGTTTAATTTCAATCGTCCAATGATATCAATACTCAAATATTAAATACGGAGTAAATGATATTAAAAGTTATGTAATTCAAAATAATATAAATTTTACATATACTTCTGTAGTAGTAGTAAATGTTACTACAAAGTGGCTACAAAGCTAGTATTGTTAATAGCTTTGTAGTAACAATAAGCCTATCGTTACTACACGCTTATTATAGTACAACCTTACTTTTTGGGTCGTTTATTACAACTAATTTTTATATTTTCTTGGAATAAAAATAATTTTATAGTCATATTATAAAAAAAATAGAAGATATTAATTGTTACACTATATGAATTGATGTAAAAAAAAAAAAACAAAAACATTAAAATCTATTTATCTAATTAGACTGGGAATCTAAATTAAATTTTAACAAGACAAATAATTTAGGGAAATGTTTTGTCTACAAGAATTCCTGCTTTAAATTGTATAAAAATTTAATACTCAGTTATCCTTAGATGTTTTAAAATATATTTATTTGAAATATATTACTAATAATATATTTCATTATTATATTCATTTCATTATATATTTTCATTTTTATATTAATTTTTTTTATGTTTCAGTTAATTTTAAAATATTTTAAACAATTATGATATTAGTAATTAATTTTTTTAATAACTCTTATAAATTATAATTAAATTCTCTCAAGCTATTATATTAAATTGGCTTCATTCTCGGCGTACTTAATTGTAACACGCATACGATAATCCAGGATTAATTCTATACTTAAGTACAACTGGATTAAGAGAAAAGTTTGCACCTGTTCCTAAAATCAAGCTTTAACTTATATCCCCCACATGATTTTACTGTACCATTCTAAATCCAACTCGATATTACGTAGCAGGCTTTGTTTCAGTAAGATATAACGTAATTTTACTACAAAATTAATACTTTAATGAATCCAGATAACAATGTTATTAAAGTATTATAAATCAATTAAAATGTTAGAAAATAAAAATAATTATAATTAATTAATAGAAATAATTGTATAATTTAAATTTAAGATAAGAGAAATGATTTTCATTTATTCTTAAGTTTAGAAGAAACCTTAATATTTGCACAAGTTTTACAAGAATTTTAGAGTTTAATTTTAATACTATATGCATTCTTAAAAAATCTATTGTTGAACTTTAACTGTATAAATGTCTACGCAGATTCCTTAAATCAATATAAAATTTATTGGTTAAAATAAACCATGCGTATCAACCACCGGTATCAATAAAGAACACGGGTTTCAATAAACCCGCGTTCTTTATCAAACAAAGTTTCAAACTATTCCAAGCTCCTATTCTAACTTATAATAAATTATAACTAACACACTGTCAATAATAGTAATTGTGCTGTTTGAAATAAAAATAAGAATTTTCTTACTGTCTCTGTTAATGAATATGCAAGTTATTTTTCCGAAATAATAACTGCTTCCTGTTCATTCTTTTAAGTTTAAAAACTATAAAACAACTTCTAAATTACTTTTTAAATTACTGTTAAACGGTATAAAACTTAAAAGTCGGTTCCATCGGTTAAGTCATCCAGAAGGTTAGCGGCAAAAGGCACCCCCTAAGTTCTGTGTTATACTATTTAAGTGGGTCCGGGGCCTAAAAATTAAAAAAGACCAGGATTCGAACCCGGGACCTCCGGATGACTACCACTCGCGCCATGGAGGCCGGCGTATATATGTAGTTTTTTTATACATATCATAACTTGTATATTATCTTACTTTTATGTTTAATTGAAGGTGTTCGCTGGAAACTCCTCATCAAGTCCTTTTGTAATGCAATTTTCTTATGGTTCTTTACTCGGAATCGAATATAAGACAAAAAAAAAAGAAGAAAACTATTCAGGTATATTTTGCGCACGTTTTTCTAACGTTATATGTTTTTTAACAAGTATAATTTCTTAGAAGTTGGATTTCATTTCATATGAGTTATTTATTCATCTCCATTCAATCCATTTTCGTTTTTTTCAAAATATAATTGAAAAAAAAAAATATCCAACACTAATTGTAATAGAAGTCATGAATCCAGTCAAGATAGTCTAAGTTGTTATAGCAAACTAATTTTAATAAATTTAATATAAACATATATTTTTATAAGTAATCATTTATAACTGGAATTTTTACTTTCAAAATGGAATGAATACAAAATAATACTAAGGAATGGAAAAATTATCCAGATGAGTTATCTTGAAATATTTTCAAGATGTTTTTATTCAGTACATAACAGCGGAGAAGTTTAAATGTGTTGGTTGATAAAAAAAAAAAAAAAACCAATCATGGGAAAGAAAACATTTTGATATTCATTAGTATTTTTGCTACTGTTTTCTTTTTTTTTTATATATATATAAATAAGGTTCTTTTGTTTTATTAAAAAGTCGCAAACTTGGTGTATATAAATCTACCACTTCAAAATTGTAATTACAGAAATAATAAGCATAAATTTTTATATTTCTTTCTCTATTATTATAAATTGCTAAAACAAATTCCAAGAAATTCTTTATATTTCTAGTTTCTATACATGGTTTATATTAAACACAACAATAAGAATATTTTATCAGTATCCGATTCGTAATCGTCAAAATTAAAATTTTTTTTTATATATGTAGTTAAATTGTAAAGGTTCATACATTAATACACTGCCAAAATATGTTAATTCATTTATTTCTGTGATAAAATATTAATTCAGGAAAAGTATTAATGCCGGCCTCTGTGGCGCGAGTGGTAGTGTCTCGGCCTTTCATCCAGAGGTCACAGTTCGAATCCCTGTCAGGCACGGCATTTTTCACATACGCTACAATTCATTCATCTCATCCTTTGAAGATATGCCTTAACGGTGGTTAAACAAAAAATAAAAAATATAAAATAAACACACTAGAGCTGTGTTTATTCTTAGTTGCGGGTTCGACTCCGAGTGGGCGGGGATTCGGGGAAGACCAAGACGTAATATAAAGTAAGTATTTGATGACAAACTTTCGGCAGCTTCAGAAATTAAATTATAAAAATCATTGCATTTAAACTATCTGCACTACAATGAATATATTTTATGAAGGGCTGAGCTGCATATTTAATTTTATTAAAAAAATAGAACAATGTTATACATGCATGCAGTAATATAACTTGATTCCAGATGAATCAAGAATAGTAGGTAGGTAGTTATTTTTTATACGAATTTGAATACTAGATCGTGGATACCGGTGTTTTTTGGTGGTTGGGTTTCAATTAACCACACTTCTCAGGAGTAGTCGACCTGAGATTGTATAAGAATACACTTCATTCACGTTCATACATATCATCCTCATTCATCCTCTGAAATAATACCTTACGGTTGTTCCGGAGGCTAAACAGGAAAAAAAAGAATCAAGAGTAAATTAGATATTTTGTTACTAAACCGATTTTATACTTATTGCACTTATTATGGTAAATTAATTTTATACACTTTATTATTGATAACGATTCATTAAAAAAAAAAAATTATTATTTTTTTTTTATCTTATTGGGTAATATGAATTTTCTTGCAAAGAAATTAATTAATATTTACCTTAAAATGATGGGAGTAATACAAAAGAAATAATTTTTTTTGAACATATAATTTTTTTCAATAACATTTTTCAACCTGTGCATATTCAATACATTTTACTTTAACATACTAAATATGGATGAAGAGAACGTTTGCAATAATTTATAATCGTTGTTCTTACATTACTCGTTTTGGTTAAATATGAAAAAGAAATTTAAAGGTTAATTATTTTATACCTTAAAACCAAACATTCTAAGGACTACGATATAGAAATATAAAATGATTCATTCACTTATTAAATATCAATATCAAATTTAATAAAAAAATCTGACAAAATTTCGTGAAATAAATAAATAACATTAAATTAAATTGAAAATTTATCTAATAAAAAAAAATTAATTATGTATTAATTGAAAAACTGTGCCGATAAGATATTTTCAAAAATATATTTTTGAAAAAACTTAATTACAAAAATATCAAAAATCGAGATGGAATTATCCATTTGAAATAAAAAAATCTAAAAGGACTTTGCATTCTGAAAAACTCATGATAGCGTACAGAGAGTAGTTTCAAACTATCCCCTCTTTCAAATAAAATCTGTTAAAAATTTGTGGTTCATTTGAAAGATAATATATCAAGTCATAAAATAATATAAATTATTATTTTTATAGGATAATTTTTACAAAAAAAGTTTTTTAATGAATATCTACTCTAGGAAAAAAAATTGAAAAACTACCTAACAGAAACAATACTTAAATGAAAAAGTATAATGAATTATCCATAAGAAAAAAACTGCGACAGATTGGAGTAGTTAAAAAAAAAAATTGAAAAAACTTTATTTTTAAAAAAGAAATCTTCTTTCAAAAGTTTTCCCCCCAATTTTTAAATCTGATTTGATTAAGTCATTTGAATTTAATGCCAAAAATGAATGTTAAATATTGCGAAAACCACATTAAAATTGTTTGTGTGGTTGTGGTTCTAGAGAGCACCCGTTCAATATATGTATTCCCGTCCATGTATGAGGTATATTATTTATTCACACATTTACCACCAAATCACAAATTTTTATGGAAACTTTATTCTAATTCAGTTTATGATTTGAAAAATATATTTAAAATAAATTTAGCTTCTATAAAGACAATTGATCCCCGGTTAAATAAATTAGACATAAATAGTGCATAACTAAGCGTAATTAATTTATAAATTTAAATTACAGGGACTAATATATTATATACATTTTGTGAAATTAGATAATTTCAGTATTAATATTAAATGTACATTTTTTAATAAAAAAAAAATAAATAAAATTAGTTTCCTATTATTTACGCAATGATTTAAGATAGAAAATCTTGTACAACCTTTAAAATGGCTCTAACGAAATTAGAATAGAGGACATAAACAGACACCCTAGAAGGACTTATGAATAATTAACATAAATAATATGAAGAGAAATATCAGTTATTTATAGATATTGGAATACAATTTCAAAAGAAAAACCCTCAAGAACAATTTAACAAATGTTGAAATCAAAAAATAAATTTTAATATACGATTTTAAAACATTCATGAAAATACAAAAGGGTAGTTTAAGTAATAATAAATTATTAAAAAAAATCAATTATAAAATACTATTTACGAAAAACATTAAAAAAATATAATTCAATTTTTGAAGGTAAAAAAAAACTGTTAATTAAAAAATGTAAACAATTTTCTTTTAATAATTCATGTTGAACTAAATGAATAGTTTAAATATAGATTCAATGACTTAAACTCTCTTCTTGGACTGGCCCATAAAACATAAATATCAACTTCGAACTGATCAGTCCGATTTTGGAGTGATTTTTCCTTTCTCTCTTTATCTGTTTAGCCTCAGGAACTACCGTATAGTACTACTTCTGAGGATGAATGAGGATGATGTGTATGAATGTGAATGAAATGTAGTTTTGTACAATCTACTAATCTTGTAATCGACCTCTCCTGAGAAGTGTGGTTAATTGAAACCCAACCACCAAAGAAGGAGTGAGTTTTCTTGTATATCAGCTTATTTTCCTTTACCATATGGATTATTTAAAGCTAAAGTGATATTGTACTTACAATTTTAAATAAAATCAGTTATGTTAAACAACATATATAAATATATATATATTTTAATTATCAATAATAGAAATACAGTATTATAGTAATGTGGTATAAGTATTGCTTTATTTATTTACTTTTGCTAATATTATTTTTATATTCTTTTAACTTTATGTTCTAAATATATTTTTGCTCTTTCTCTCTCCATTGAAAATTACTGAATAATAATGTACATTTGCTTTTACATCCTGTTTTCGTTAGTAAACATTTCTTACTGTTTTTCTTTGTATTACAATTTAAATAGCACACATCAAAACACCCCAAAAACACAAACACACACACACACACACACA